>JASXSY010002669.1:0-130378 GCA_034509805.1 Sipha maydis
ATATAGGGTAGTGTTCTATCAATTAATTGTGACTATACTACGATTCACAAATAAACCGTACTTGTTCTAATTAATATTCATTACGAACTACTAAATCAAAATGAAGAAATTAAATTGTTCTCGGTGAAAGGACCTCACCAAAAGTAATAGCCATCCCTCCCTTATATTACGACCGTAATCCGGCCCCGACGACGACAGTAATAATAATAGTAATAGTAATAATAATAATAATAATAATAATAATAATAATAATAATAATAATAATAGTATTGAAATATAAATCAGGCAGTGTCGGTTTCACGGTCAACCGTCGTCGCGTCATCGCCGCGTGCGGCCCGGACACCGAAAAACGAGAAGAAAATATGAAAGCGACTGTTGGCCTTGACTCTTCCGTAGCCGCGCGCATCCACGTAACAAATCGGTGTGCGTCTTCGCGGTCGTGTGTGTCCGTTTACGTATGCGTGTGCCGCGTTTCGATGAATGCCTTACTGATTACGCAGACTTTCGACTTTTTTCTTCGGGTCGGGTTTTTTTTTTAAATTTTATTTATTTATTTATTTGTTTTTTTTTGTGCCGTCAACTACTCAAACGTGTACCTCGATCGGTTGGACGTGCGCGCGCGCGCCATTAATCGGCTCCGTTTGTTATTGTATCGCGCGAACGTTACGCAACAACGAAAAAGCGCATCGGAATCACCTCGACCGACGGACACGGTCAAACAGATAGTTTCAACGTAACGCTACGTGCAGGTGCGCACACAGGATTTTTGTTCCGGGGGGGGGGGGGAGGACTTATCAATTTTTCATATTTTCCTTACTTTACCATTCATATTCAAAAAATAAAAATAAATAACTAATCGTTCGTCATTGTTATGATAATTATGTGTGACAAAACAATAAGCTATAACAATATACGACCCTAATGCGCAAAATATTATTTTTTCCGGAGCTTCAACCCTAGAAGCTCCTCTTGATGCGCTCCTGAGCGCAAATTCGCTTGCCGACACGTCACACGAAATCATTTATGAACCGTACGATTCTCAAGCACGCAAAACGTCGATGACGGCCGATGGGAACGTAAGAATAACAAAAATAACGTCGTGTAACACGTGCGTTTTGAAAACGATTTCGAGAACCGCGTATACTCACGGACTTGAGAAAAATTCAAGGACTCCGTGGAACGTTCAGTTTAAATTCATATACTTCTTCTTTCCCCATCCTGCACGGTGTTATTATTTTTGCCGCGCGGTATATTTATATTAATCCCACTTTTTCCGCGTACCATGCACATATATTAAACAACGCTTTTCGTGTACATTGCAAATAGGAAGAATATACTGCCAAACTTGTTATTACAACTTGGGACTTTGTTGTTGTTTTTTTTTTTTTTTTTTTGTATCTATTAAAATATATATGCTTTTTATGTTGTCCCGTTTTAGTGCTTTAGGGATGAGATATGGTTAAAGTTCTGCAGCTGCAGTACCCAGGTGGCCGTTTTGACATTTCACTAATTTACGTATATTTTTACATCATTCTACTGTGCTCGGAAATATTCCTCGATTGTAATCATCCTCGGGATCGGTTTGAAAAAGTCCCTATCTTTCAAATGTAATTAGAAATCACAACGCTTTTTTTTAATTAAAAGTCTATCATAAATATCACCTTATCTTAATGCGTAACGCTTAATTATCAGTAATTATACGTTGAGCCTCGATTAAATTGAGATATTAAAAATATTTCCCAAAAATATATATTCATTTACAATCACTCGAATATTCTGAGAATTAATTTACATTTTTTATATTTATTATACAATAGGCTTCAAAACGGATCAATTGAAAATCACGGAAATAGCGGGATAACATTTTTTTTTCAAAAAGTACAACTTTGTTCAATTATAACAACTACTAACATATATTAATATCTTCGTAAATATATTGCCAGAGAACATAATGAAATAGTATAATATGATTTTTCTGTTGATGATACCTACACAAGAGGGAAATGTTTTAACGTTAATTTTTAAAAGACAAATTAATTTATGATCTATTATTGTGCAATTTTGTATTATAGCGAGTTATATTGACAATTTCAACATGTAAATACATAATTGCTGTTTGTTCTATAAACTATTTGAAAATGTTTTATTTTTCAAACGTATTCGAATGCTTAAAATGATTTTAACAGGCCGTGTATATTATTGTCCCATTATAGCCAGTACGGTAGGGAGGGATAAAGATATGTACATAAGTATGTGTAAGTGTTGCCTCATATTAATTATTCAATTATATTATAGGTCATATCAATGAACATAATTTTGATTATAAGTCGGTTCAATTAATTTTAATGATGAAGGTATTTTTGTTTTGTATAGGTATATCATTAGTTCAATTACAAATTTAATATAATAAATAATAATTGAAATTTCACAGTAAACTTCTATATTAATAATCTAATACTTGTATTAAGAAATAAAATAAAAAACATTGTTTACAAATACTAAACAAGAATTGATCATTTAGCCTTTCGGAGTGTCACTGTCCTTTCGGGGGAAGTTAATGTTTTTTCTTAATAAATCTCCGTGATTGCCCCATCTACGATGAAGACTCACTACGATATCTTACGGGGTGCATGATGTGCGTAGCTGGATAACACAAAAATATCTTGCACAGGACACGACATATGCAATTTTTATATATTAATAATTGTATAAAATTATATTATAATATTTTTTTAAAACTGTGAGAAAAAAATTCAACCCACATGAAGAGCAGCTGCCCACCCGGTCCCGTGTGCACGCTAATGCATACAACTTGTATATTTATACTGAATTGGAATACGATTACAATACCAAAGTATTGCGTATTCCATTACTATTTATTATGTACAACGGTGGAAGGTTTGACAGAATACATATAATGATCAATTACTTAAACTAAAATTTTTTTTGCTCGCTCCATATTACTTTGTACTCAAATCATATTTTGCTGTCAGACATAAATATTCAATTTCAACTGATTATGATATTAATGGTAGAGTTCCTTAAGTTAACGACCTCTCATCAGTACTTCGTTATATACTCGTATTCACCTATGACATTTTAAAAACTTTAAATACCGCTTTAGCCATATATTCTGAGAATACATCAATCTAGCTTCCGAGAAACATCATTTTATTTCAACCCAACAAATACAACATCTTGACTTAATCTCTTTACAAACTAATACACAAACAATTAAATGAAACAAAATCAATTCATGTTAACTTCACAAAAATTAAAACATAATGTTCTCGATTAATTTTTAATCATTTTTTTTTTTTTTTAAATCAACTGTATTAAAGTACTTTGAAGTAACTATTGATAAAATACTTAAATAGATCACACCAAAAACAAATGGAAATAATATAACTAACTCACTTTCCTCATCTTGGCCACTTAATTTTAAAATTTAAACTTTGCTTTTAAATTTATTTCTAAAAAAAAATAAAAATATTGAAGACTCAGTGTTTAAATTGTCAGACATAAATATGCAAAGAACATTAAATTATCAAGTGCCCAAATTGTAAAAATAATTAGTTTTACTTTTAATATAGTTTTTATTGTAATAAAAAAAATCATCTGATCAAAAATATTTTTTTTTAATTTAATATAATAACAATATTATGTATTATTTAAAAAAATTAATCAATTTAATAAAAATAACAAAGAAATAAAAAATCATTTAATTGCATACGTACATTTTATCTACACTCGTCGATTAGACGAATGGTAAACATTGATGATATAAACATGAGATAAATATTCTAGGATTAAAAACCAAACCATTATAACTCCCGTTTGATTATTTGATATTCAAATTTGGAATCAAGCCGAACCGTCTAATATTTGCCCACTTGAAGTATTTTCAAGTGATTAGTTTATGACTAATATGAATCTACGTAATGGCATACGAAGTTCAAGCTCATCAATAATGCAAAATATATTACAACTAACTCACAAACCACAAAAATCCCCTTATCCCCAAAATCTCCTCCTTAACTATTTCATGAAATCAAATTCGTAGATTCGAAATAAATCGACCAAAAGAAGCCATAACGTAAAAAATAAAAAAATATTGCGAATTATGAATAAATAAATATATATATATATATATATAAAAATTGCGTGTCATAGTGTTTGTCCGGAATGAACTCCGAAACTACTGGATCGATTTTGATGAATTTTTTTACACCGTGTGTAATTTGGTTCAACTTAAAAGATAGAATAGTTTTTATTTACATTTTTTTAATATTTTAATTAACTTTTAATAAATTTGTATAATTGCATGATGTATTTCAGGTTTTCCAGTGGTCGAAATAATAATAATAATAATCTCCATAGTTACATTTTATTATTTTATATTTTCTGAACAATTGCTGGATATTGGAAACGGTAAAATAAAACTGCATCCAAATACACAATGCATCAAGTTGCCGGAAAATGTTTGCAATGTAGTGCAGACAAAGAATTAACTAATTGTGAGTGCCTTTCCGGGTATACTGAAAAACTATTTTGATCCAAATTGGCTTAGCCAACGTGCTATTTTAGCAGCAAAAAATGATAATGTTGACAAAATTAACTTTCAGATACAACAGTTATTTCCAGGTGATTTGATGTCTTTTAAATCAATCGACACTTCTTCTTCTTCTTCTTCTTCTTCTGCCTCGACTTCCTCCCAACTATTTTAGGTCGGCCACCCTTCTCCTACACCTCCACTTCACTCGGTCAATCACATCTCCTATGCACACACCGACAGCCCTCATGTCATTTTCCATAGTTTCCAACCATCTCTTTTTTGGTCTTCCTCTTCCTCTTTTCCCTTCAACTTCCATCTTCATAACCACTCTTAATGCATTCGTTTCCTCTCACCTCATCACATGCCCAAACCATCTCAGCTTATTTTCTCTCATCTTGTCCACAATTGACGCTACACCAACACTACCTCTCACGTATTCGTTGCTTATTCTATCTTCCCTTGTCATTTCACTCAACCATCTAAGCATTCTCATTTCCGCGACACTCATTTTTTGTTCTATTCTCCTGTTAACCACCCAACA
This sequence comes from Sipha maydis, assembly GCA_034509805.1. Classification (NCBI taxonomy): domain Eukaryota; kingdom Metazoa; phylum Arthropoda; class Insecta; order Hemiptera; family Aphididae; genus Sipha; species Sipha maydis. The sequence goes on from JASXSY010002669.1 coordinate 5,097, forward strand.
CTCTGAACCATACAGCATAGTTGGTCTCACTACACTTTTATAAAATTTACCTTTCAGCCTCATTGGAATTCTCTTATCGCATAACACACCCGATGCTTTTCTCCATTTCATCCACCCGCACTTAATCCTATGTTTTAAATCAATCGACATTACTGCCGATTAAAACGAAACATTTTTCTATTGAATTTTTAAATTCTCTGGATATACCAGGGATGCCACCACACAATCTTCGATTGAAGATTGGTTCACCAGTAATTATTTTTCGTAATTTGTATCCACCTAAATTATGAAACGGTACACATTGGTAATCAAAAGCATAGGCGCAAATAAAGGGGGGCTAGGGGGGCTTAGCCCCCCTAAGAATTGCTATAGCCCCCAAAAAACAAATGATTTTACTATATGGTACACATTATAAATTACAATGTAATTTCGAAAGAAATATCACTTTTCGCGCGTAACGAATGATTTGAAAAATGATAATCGAATTTCGATTGATGCGTCGAGAACCACGTGATCACGCTAATCTGAAGAATAGTTGGTGGGAAATGTGCAGCACTGATGTCTGATAAGAAACTAAATTCCTTTAGGAAAACCGAAAGGAGAATTAAAGGCTTAGTATAAGAATAATAAAAAAAATTGATGTCAAAAAAATACCAATGTGTTAATATAATATTAGATGATTATGTGAATTTTAATTTAGATGGTATATTATATATATATATATATATATATATATATATATGTACCTATATATGTTTATGTTTATTTGTAATTCATGTTGCTGCAGCAAGGTAAATTTTTTTAGTGGTTTTGTAATAATTTAAAAGCATCATAAGAGTATTCAGTGTCCTGAACTGAGTTACGGCTTCAGCCCCCCCAAATTTCAAACACTATTTGCGCCTATGATCAAAAGGATCACTGTAAATGTTCTTGAAGTAACTATTTTGACTGGAAAGTTTAAAGGAGAAATTGTGCAGTTGCCACGTATTCAAATGATACCATCAGAATCTCTTATACCAATTAAAAGACTTCAATTTCCTATTCATTTGACATTCACAATGACTATACATAAGTCTCAAGGACAAACGATGTCCATTTGAAGCTTGGACTTGGAAAATCCATGTTTTTCCTATGGGCAACTATAAACGCAACTAAGTGTAGGGAAGCCATCAAATCTATTTCTATTAGCGAAAAACAGGTTAACCAAAAATATTGTGCACCAATTAGTTTTAAGTTGAATTAAAAATAATTATTATAATTATATAAATTGTTATAATTCAAAATAATAGGTATAAGTCATTATTTATTAAAAATAGTTTAAAATGTATATCATTTATAAAAATATATTTATTTATGCTATCAATAAGGAACTTTTTAATTTACTCATTAATTGCAGACTATGTTCTATCCTTAATACCGAGGGTTATTATTAGTGACATTATATGAAAATTAATTTGACATACTCAATAGTTTACTATATCTCTATCGCTATGATCTCCAAAATCACTAATAAACTACAAATAAAAAAAAAAATTATTTTCTTTTAGGTACATAATAATTAATAACACTAATACACGGCCTATTAAAATGCAAAAAGACAACCTAATATGCGGGCAACGCCATGTCAGGATAGCTAGTATATATATATATATATATATATATATATATATATTTCAGAGGTGCTATTAATAGTTGTCTAACGATTGTTACATGATTATAGGTATATACATATAATGTATATATTAGCTAAGTAAACACTACATTCCGGCTAGGGTATATATGTATACATTGTATATATATATATATATATATATATATATATATATATATATATATATATAAAGGTATACCACAAGTCACTATTCTGTGTCCAATGGCCAATGTCAAATATGTAAGATACCGTAGTTCGGCCACACCGATCATCCGGAGTAGGAGAAATCCTTACTCGTAAGTCATTCTATATATTATATCTTAATGGTTGTTTGAATCAATCAGCATTTGTTTATAATATTAAGATCCTTTTCTACTATGCTCCCGAACTACGGTATAATATATTCAAAAGGACAAGAAAACCATCCCTGAATTTCGTATGTTTTACTGGTCATTTCCGACCACGTTACAATGGTTTTCTCTACCACGTTTTCGTGGCATTTTATTATAACTATTTGTTTTCTTGTAAGTACTTAAATGTACTTATTGTATTTGTACAAGTATACATTATAAATATATTTTAATAATAATAAAAATAAAAATAAGTAATAATAATGAAATAATTTTCCCTTAATATCAATCCATCCATTAGTGAATGATCAATATTTTAAAATAAAATAGAAATTATCTAATATTTTATAATCACAATACGTACTATAATTATAATAAAATAAAAGTTTACGTATTACTTAATGGAACAGTGTAATATTGTTATGTGCTCTGAAAAGTTATATTTTTATCAAAAAATCGCGAATGAATTATTATAACACACCGTTACATATTACATATTGTTATAACGTCCATATTAAAACAATGATAAATTGGTTGCAAACATTACACCGCCGTAACCATATAAATTTTTAATAATAATATGTGCTCCTCGTGTATACGCGGCATACTACGACATGCCCCAGCGACTTCATAAATCGTAGCCGCTATATATAGGTACATATTATACTAGTGCAGCACATCCTTGGATTGAATGCCAGCGTCACATTTTTTATCTTTTACGATAGGTAGGCAGTTGATAGTTATATACGGCAAGTTATACATTAAACACCGTGTATATGTTTATATTTATTTATTTACATCGTTCAAATCATTCGGTTGTTAAATATACATATTACAAGACAACGTAAAAGTATCAAAAGAAAAATCAAATTTACCTAACGTTTCGACGATTGTAATGAAAATACGAACATAAAATTATCACACGAATTCTAGCTTAACTGATCCCGATCGATTTTTACACTTTATACCCACGACATTTACAATACATATATTACATTACATATACGCTCACAATGGAATTAATATCAATATTATTTATTGTGAAGCGTTGAAATATCGATTGTAACTTACAATACGGTTATAACGTTCGAAATAGTTGTCAATTACACCTGATTAAATTATTGTTTTAAGTTCTATTTTACGTTATTACAATTATTTATTATTATTATTATTATTATTAAGTTAACTATCATAAGACTTTACTTGTTTAAAATTATGATCGGGTATAATGTTGAATGTGAAGTATTCATAAATTATCAATGATATTAATATAAGATCGTACTTCTCAACTAAACCCGTTATTATTTTGCATATTTAATATGATTATTTATCTACCGCACTTCCAATTATTTTCGAATACCTAATTTGAAATTGCTATACAAATATCGACTAATAAAGCATAATATTATATAAAGCTGGGTATGAACGAAACAAAATAAGAATGTTAAATTACCATTAAACTCTAAATAAACCAATTACCCGTTTTCAGTTATCATGTGGCTCGCATTTAAGCCTCGAATTTATTCACAAGACAAATCGGTGTAAATCGATTTTAGTACGAATATTTTGCTTACGTTTTTATCGATTCAGAATTAAAATTAAATAAAAAGAAACAACGGAAACGTAGTTATAATTCGACGATGTTATAAGATACCGTTGAACGTAATTAAATTATATAATTATTTAATGTTGAACAGTTCTAAGTATCATTTATCAATACTAAATGTTTTGTTTTATCATTTATACGAAATCGTCTGCTACAAAAGTAGAACAAACAAGGTATAATATCTGAGGTTATAATACTTAGCCTTTATTTACCATAACGATACTATTTATTAATTAAAACTTAAAAATATGAACCCTAACTAATATATAGTTCTACCTTTATTTAAATGGACGATAAAACATGAACTTCGGACTTTTTCTGGGTTTGTATTATATTATAGACATATAGATATTTCCATGAGAAAACATTTATTGACCTTTTATAAATTATACACATACACACATTAATAAACACTCATATATATATATATATATATATATATATATTCAGGTGCGTGTTATTAACTTTCATATGCCCGACAAAAAGTTAATAACCAAACACACGTATACCGATAAACAACCATATGGTATGTCAATAATAACGGTCGACTGTCCGTTGCGATCACGATAGAAAGTGCATTTAATGACTACACCGCATTTGCCCTATGACGATATCGATAACCCCCTACAACCGTAACACGTATATATCGGCAAATCAAACACGTCGTATTTGTCTCAGACCTATATCACGTCAATTAAGATCTAACTAATTAATAACCCAACAGCCGTCGAAAAGCTGTACATCTCACTCGTCACCGGTAAGGATATCATTCGAGAGGACACATATAATACACCGTGATTGATGATACACACACGAATAAACATATTATAATATTAGCTATCTGCAGCCGTAATAAGCAATATCACGGTTTTACGAATATAATTCAGATTGGAGCGAACCGACACACGCCACGTCCTTGCGCGGTTCGACGATAAGGATAATATTATACGAATGCTTTACAAATATACCATACAACTGAAGATAGCATTCCCTCGTTTGGCTTTTTTCCCCCTCTGAGCATTGGCTTATATTAATGTTTAACGCGCGCAACGAATGCATCATTATGATAACGTTTAAATCGTAAGCACTTTTATGAATTTAATGTGATTTTGCGGAAACGTGTTACAAATCGTTAGTGATCAAAATAATATAGTCTTCGATTACTCGGTGTAAGACATTATTTTCCGTCATCATTTCTGTCGTGTATTCGACGTGAAACATAAGAAGTCGTTTAAAGCGAGTCGTCGTCGAACTACGTGGTTACCAGCGAAGCTCAATACTTAATACATTTGCATATTTGCTTGCAAACACATTATCATTTACATATATATATATATATATATTCATTTGACTCTGTAATCGAGATTCCGCGATGACTATAAATTTAAAATTAAAAACTGTGGCTTGTATATTTGAAGCTTCTTTTCTCAAAATCCATACCGTTTTCGTAGTTTTGAACAACGACACAAATTAAATGTATTTTTACACAGCAAAAAAATGAAAAAAACGGAAAAATATTCACCTCAGAACATTAAGAATATCTTTAACCACATGATAACAAAATATTAATCATTAAAATGGGAAAACGTGTAGTTAAATTGCATACACTACTTACTATACGAACATCTTTGCTTATGCATTACATTATTTATAATTTTATTAATTTCGATATAGTTTTATTTATTGTTCAATTATTTTGCTATCAATATTATTATACGGACTATTTAATTAGGTTCAATATTGTATCATTACATAATTTTAATAGATGACACGATATTAAATTTACAATCTAGTACTACTTTTGATATTTTAAGTCCAAGTGTTTAGATTCAGTTATCTCCAAATGTCCGTATTCGATATGATCTTTATTAGATCTTAATCGTTAAAGAATTATATCGCTTTTTTCCAGAAAAATCTCATGATATCCAAAGAATTTTGCACCGTTCAGAAAAATATATCATGTTCGTCCAAACTGTAAGTGAAAACCCGCAACGGACTGCAGTATTCCCGCGAAACGTTGCTTTTGTACGTATCAACTTTTCTAAATGTTTGATATTTTCGCAGCTGTTCTTGCTGTTTGCGTTTTCGGCTTAACTTTGTAACAATCGCGTCATTGCAGAGACCGTTGTAGGTCTCGTGAATTCTGCCCGTGCGATAACATAATGTACACTGTAATAATTTATATCGTCTAACGATAGCTAATGATGCGCGGCGTGGAAAAGACTGAACAAAAGACTTGGAAATTTCTAAAACGAGGACAAAAAAAAAATCAAAATAAAACGTGTAACGTCATAAAAAATACAATATATAAAAGTAGGTATAATAATAATGGAAATACGCGCGCGTACACACATAGCGTATAAATATAACGTATACTGACGGAGGACACATAAATCACAAGTGATTCCGACGTTCGATTTTTTGGATAAAACGAGCCGTTGGCTGTTTTTCCCGTTGATTATGTAACGCAATTATTTTTATTACACCAAGGTGTGCATTCATATTATTACACGTATAAAATAATATGAACGCATGCGACACGTGTGTATTTTCATTGGACCGGGATTCTGTGAATTCCACCGATTATCCTCTACCGACATTTTTCCATACCAGTCAATGAATCTAAATGCTTTATGATGAAAAACAAAGTTCCCTTCATTTTAATTGTGGTAAAAAATGAAAAATAGTTATCTTAAATGTATGAACATCGCATTAAACATTATTTAACATAGTAAAATGTTATACGACAATGTTCTACGAATGATTTATTTTTTAAGCTCGCCCCTCCTCTAAAAAAAAAAATATATAATAAATAAATGAACATTCTGTACACGTAACTACGGTCACTTCCAGAGACCGCGTTATTATTAAAACTATACTACGCGTGTATCAATATCGTGTGCCTCGATAGGCGACGTTCAACAGCGAACGGTTGCACAACGCACACCCGCATAAACAACATAATTTATTTTATATATATATTAATTTTATAAATATTTTTATAATATTGTTCTCATGTCCGGTGCCTATATGGCCGGCAGATGATCGGCAATGATATTAGACGTACAAATCGAACAGTACAATATCATTAATATAATAACGTCACACACCGTACTAGACCTGTTTATTTTTTTGTTTTTTTTTTGTTTAAATCGACGACGCCACGGGACCTGTTTATCTAAAGTACATTATGAGCGTATTACGTTGTGCGCAGTATTATGAATTATTGCAATGCGTCTAGAATCATATTTTTTGGGGTGAGTTTTTAATGACCTATAAGTCGATAAAAAATTCGGACAAAATATAAATAAGATTTGTAAACATCAATAAACGCGACAAAATATTAGGATATGTTTTGAAAATTTAAAAAGAAAATAGTAGAATTATTACTTGGAATTATGTATCGATGTCTTACGGTTAATAAGAAGCAAACGGAAAATATTATACATTTATGAATGTTTATTAAAAGAAAAATAATACGGTTCATTGAGTTTGGACAAGGACGTTTTTTACTCGTTTGTATATTATTATTTATTCCAGATGAAAAATTTTGGGTAAAAAAAAAAATCATTAATATCATTACTATTAAAATCATACGATTCTTTTTACAAATAATATGGTAGTAACGTTTTACCAGGTAGTGCAATATAATACTTGTGGAGAGTGTACGGAATACAAGCTCCGTTAGGTTCGATTTTATATCATATGTCTCTTAATTTGGGAATTGTATCAAGTGTCAACGAAATAGATTCAAGCATTTGTTAGAAAATCAACAAACCGCGAAAACGGTTTTTAGCGGCAGCTTTCATTGAATACAAAGAGCAATAAAAAACAACACTCGCTCCATCAAACATTATAGTACCAAACAGTATCCATTACGTAATACCACACGATCCACTCCAAAATTGTATTATTATTATTTGACGTGTTTATAATGAAGCTCTAAAATCCATAATTATTGTTATCATACGGATATAGTGTTCTACGTAGGGGTATACTTGCTCAAAGAATAACATGATTTTATGAAGAGAATGAAATCCTTCGGCTACTGCACGTTTTGTCTTATTTCAAACAACGCGTGAATTATTGCATAATATGGAGATCATGAAAAATTATAAGCATGTATGCATATTATTTTTGGATGGACTATTTTGAATTTAATTTCTGGAAATGCTTTTTCTTTCGATTCCTTCTGAGCATCTCCTCTTTACAATCACGGAAATTATCCGTATGGCTTTAATATTGACTTGGATGATTACGATTTCAGTTCTACATATGTTGTATCATCAATAAAATATGGATGGTACCTAATATTTAATTTAGTTGGTCAGCAAACTCACACACACATACCACCTTCAGGGAATGCTGACCAAATAGATGACAATAGAATAAAACGCCGCCGGAAGGACGTGATGGGGGTTCGTTCTACTGCCATCGTTGCGGAGGACGGAACGCTGCCCGATTCACGAGTGAAGTGATCGGTCATTCATTTATTTTTTGTATTAATTATATTTTTGTTTTCTTTAATTAAAAGATTTTGATCATAATTGTAAAAGGTGTTCAAGTTTGGTAATTTATCTATTTTAAGTATTTTGTGTGAGTATATGAAAAAGTTGGTACACTTACAAAAAAGGTATTAAAACAATATTGTATTTCAAACCTCAATCCAGTGCTAGATCATATTCTTTGTCAGTTTGAGGGGAGAGTAAAATATTGTTTAGGTGAAGATTAACTCACGCTCGAAACATCCAGTGCTAGATCTTATTCTTTGTCAGTTGTTTCGAGTGTAAAATAACTTTAGAGCCGTAAGGGAAAGTAAGCCTTTTAAAGAACCTGTTTTCGACTATCCTATTAAGCAGTGCTAGATCGTCTTCTTTGTCACTTAATAAGGTAGTCGTCCGGGCCAATTATTAGGTTTTTCTTTACGTGCTTGTTTGACGGTTAGAGTGTCCAACAACCGACAAATACTTTGTTTTAGTGTTGTTATACGTCAAGCCTTTGCGTGGCGTATACGACACATAGGTAGGAAATGTAAAGTTGAAGAAGTTTCAAAGTCCAGTACATGTCGGTTTCCAATGATAATTTGTTGACGGCTAATGCAACATGATTTGAAAACACAAAAATTAAAATCTTTTATATTTAACATATTATACATATTTCGAGCACGAATACCAATGTATTTACTACTGTTAGATAAAATTAAAAAAAAAAAAAACAACGATAAATCACCACGTAGAATACGGTACAACCTGCAACTACAAATCAATCGAAGTGCACAGGTTTTTTAAAATATTGTGTTGTTTCAATGGGAGATAGAACGGCGAAATCCACATGAAAAATAATACCAGTACAACGGTATTATACAAGGCAAGACGGTTTGAAAATTAGTAAACCGAGGACGGGATGGGGCCGAATTCGAGATGTTTTCCGTATCCCGAGTCCGCTCGCACATTGCACGCGATTGTGTAATTACAATCGTAGTTCGCCCCATTGACGTGGCGGCCTGTGTATATGTGGTATACGTATGTATTATATCGAACTTTTGGTAATCGAAACGATCGCGTTTAGGGGGGTGGGTGATCCTGCAATCGTACCGCGGCGTGTATTCCAACGTCGGCCGAGCGGAACACCACGCACAATCCGAGGCTTTGGACGTTTTAGTAGTTTTGTGCCGAGATTTAAATGCTTCGTGAACGAGAGAAAAACATCGCAATCAGAATTCATCGCGTGCAATTGATGGAAGAATAAACGGCACACGCCCGTAGGATAGAAGTTCGCAAAGTTGCAAATGCACGGGGCACACGTTTAGGGAGAAAATAAGACACGCGTAAGCGTATACGGCACACGAACGCAATGCGTTCGCCAATTTATGTTGCCGCCGTTTTAAGTTCATTCCGTTAAATTACTCACCCCGCACCTACCGCACTTAAAATGTTATAACTTTGAGTGTGTATATTTGTACGTTGGCTGGCTGTTTTCGTCCTTTTTGGTTCCCGCAGCGGCAAACGTTTTAATTAGAACGAGAAAATGCGGGATTATAACTCTCTCCAAAATCCAAGTAACGTTACGTGGGAGAGGAAAAGTAAAAAAATAAAAACATTACCTGCCATTAGGGTCGCCGGAGACAAATCGAATTATGTGGTTCGTTGTTGTCGAAAACAAAATTAACATGCCGGAAAGAAGTCATAGAGTATAGTCATATATATTTATGTATAAATATCTCAAGTAGTATCAATAATATTACCATATATTACCTAGGGTACGTTTATGTTTTTGTATTGGAAAGTTTTTTACCACGCGATATGGATAATAACATAAAGTAATATAATATATTAAGTCAAACAATATATGTGCACGTTAATATAACACGGTCCATCATGACGTCTGCAAGTTTAGTTTTTGTATAACCTAGAATCCTTGAACTATATTGTCATACCGTTTTTTTTTTTTTTTTTTGTTGCAGTTCGACATATTATAACATATAAAAAAAATTCTTTCCTTGGTGCGCTCGAGATTTTTAATATAAAATTGGTTTTCGGTGTGCTAGGATCTTCCCGAAATGAAACACGTGTTAAATCAACACCGTTGGATAATTTCAATTTTAATTCGACTAGAATTACTATTATTATTGTTATCTATATTTTATTGAAACAATATTTTGTTCTGTGAAGTACAGATAAATTGTATAAAGAAATGCAATGTAAAATGACTTGCCAGCTATTTAGGTCGTCTTTTGTGGATATCCTTTAACATATTTTCTATAAATATTCGGTTTTTCTACGATTTCTTCTACGATAAAAAATGAAATAAATATTTTGAAAAAATAAAATTTGAAGTTTTAAGACCGCGCTAGAGCGAATCATAGAATTAATACTGTAAATCTCACGAGATAAACTTATAGTTTACTTCACGGTTACCGATTTACCGTGCTCTCCTGTTCGCCATTTGTCCGTGCCGTGGTTGAGGATATATGATTCATTCAGTTTGCTATATTACACATTACTGTTAGCGAGTCTTAATTGTACACTATCATGGATCAATTGCTTGCACATCATATGATATTTCTACTTTTACATGTGTTGAGTAAATAGCTGTTTTGTTAATCTTAATATCTGATGGTTAAGACGTCGTAATGCACTATCGATAAACGCAAAGTTATGAAATGTTTATAAATGTATGAGTTTTTAATTATTGTAAGACCCGTGAGTTTTACACCTTCATATGTGTTGTATCAACTGGCGACCCGTACAAATATCGCTGCGAGTTTTTATATACTTTTCTAACACATGAATCATTATATTTTTATGATTATGGTTGTATATATATATATATAAAGCTAACCACCAAGGGATAAACAATTTATTTATAGTTATAAAAATTACTTGCAAGAGTTCCGCCCAAGGTGAAATTATTATTTTGACACGAATGCGCAAATCGCCACGATTGTTTTTACAATGTTTATTATTTCAAGTTTCATTTTGAACATAATCATTTGTACCAATTACGAATGAGATTCTTACTATTTTAGAATTGAGTACTTAATCGGCTGGCCAGTTTCACTCTCTACCATCGTGAGCTTTTACTATTTTTCCACATTATCTCATTTAATACGCCGTTATTCATTCATGTTGTCGAGTCAAAAGGGCTAGCTTATCACTCACTAATATAATATCGCAGCGAATCATTTAAATTTCATGTCTAATTAATTATTTTTGTATCAGCAACACATAGTTATTATTCTCTATGCGTTTATTCCTGTTAGTTACTCTTTTTTATCTATAATTTTAAAGACACACACACACACACATACATAACACTATTTTTATATAACCCGCTGATCGGTAATAAAATGCACGTAATTTTTAGAGCCCAGATTCGTGTGCATTGATATATTTGTAATGAGTGTATGCTGTTTGAAAGAAGTATTGTGGACAATTTGTGTAACAGAGAATGCATAGGAAAAAGTTTATTTTGCATATAAATGCATATTTGAAGGATGACGGTATGTTTGAAAAATGTTGTATACTTATACATATTTTGTATAAAAGTTCATAAAACCAATTATTTTATATTTTATATCTTAGTAAAAACTAGATTAATGATTTATTAAATATACTAGGTGACAAAGCTTCTACTGTAAAATCTAAAATTCTTAATTCGTATCACAAATGTACAAGAACTCAAGTATTAAATTAATCAGAATAATTATATCAGACAACAATGAAACATAGCTTTCAAAAAAATTCACTTTTCTCTCTTTGGCTAATACGAAGTATGCATCATTGACATGAATAGATGTGGAAAGTTCATTTAGTATTTATAGTATTTACAAACATATAATAAGTAATAGGATAAATATGACATCTGAGAACGTAAAAAAATTAATTATTATGAAATATTTTCATAAAGAATAAATATCATAAATCGTAATTATTAATCAAAATGTTTTCTTTTTTTTTTTTTTATATTAACTAAATTTTTTATTATTGAACAGTTTTTTTTTTATTATTATTAAATTTCAATATTTCTTATGTTTCGTAAATATTTACCAAATAAATGGTATAAAAGGATTTAATAGATTCTTATTTTTTTTTATTATTATTCCTAACTGAAGTATTTATTCTATATGTTGAATATACGTGTAAATATTTGCTTTCAACAATGTTGTAAGTTGATAACTGTACGTTTGAGGTATTAAGTTTATCTAACCGAGCTGCATTAATATTTACGGCAGAAAAAAAGGAATGAAACATATTTAAACGCATTTATTTTGGGTAAGAGCGTAGTTTTGAAAAAAACCATATCAATCGCGTGTTTAAAGATTTTTTTTAACGCATAAAGGTATACTGTTTTGAGTTTTTTAAACGCATGCAAATCCTAGTGACAACCGACCGGCGCGTGAACTTATGCCGCTGCACACCATTCGGCCACGGCACCGTTGGTGCGGTGTTCGTCCGACGCGACGTCCAAGAAATAACCGATTCCGGTCCGGTTACCCGTAGGGTATTTATTTTTTAGCTTTGGCGGGCGAACGACGAGAAACAATGAAACCATAACCCGGACGAGTGACGGTACCGACGAGTATCGCGCAGTCCCGGAGTAAACGTACGTCACCGAGCTTTCAAGACCGGCGCGGTCCCGTGTTCGGGTCCCGTCACACCGGCTTTCCCGATCGCCGTGTCGTTGTACCGTCGTGCCGAAGGAATCCCGTTTGGTCAGTACTCGCACAGCATCACGCGTCACGTGGTTACGTGATTTCGCAGCCGGTAGACGTCGCTGTAACGGTTTGTATCTATAAAAACAACAGCTCCGTTTGTGTAAATATGTTTTTTTTCTACCACCGTTTGCTATCCTAACGATAGGATAGCGTATCCGTACGTGAAAAATACAACGATAACACTGCGATAATACTCAGAATACGAAGTCGAAAATGTTTATCCTGTTACGAGACACGGACACGATGCATTTGTTATTGAAACGTTGTAAGCACCTGTGAGAGCAGTCAATAGGTGCTGTAGTTTTCGAAAACGTGCGCGTACATTTTCCACTCCTCGAAATACGCCACTGCTGTAACCCACGTGTCAGCGTGTATATTATAATTGCTTGTACCGCGCGTGAAAACGAATTCGGCCGGACCAAGGGGTGGTCATATCATTCTGAAATTGAAGCGGAAACTGGGTAGGTACTTGTAATAGCGTGACCGTTAAATGGAAAATAAATCGTTTTGTAAATATACCCAATCATGGAATTTTCTCCATATTACCGTAAATGATATATATTTTGAATTATTATAGGCATAGGGGTAATTTCGGGGGTGCAAAGGAGTGCCTAGCGCGTTTTTTTGAGGAGGTGCAAAACTGTAAAATTGCACCCCCCTACATGTTCTATACTTATAATGTATAAGTCGTGAAATGGTGGGTCGATGGTTTATAATGAAGTGGTGTACATCCAAAAAAATATAACCAATATTATGCAAATATAAATATTTATATCATATATTTTATCTTAACAGAAACATGATTGTTGTTTTGAATTTACGGTAATGATATACAAACATTATCAGTTGATAATCAGAATATAATAAACGAATGAGAGTAAAAATAAAATTATAAGTTCATATTAATGATAATAGGTACTAAATTGTGTTGAAGTTTTGGTCGAGGAACGGGAATTAAGTCAAAAGTGGTTAATTTATTGTTATAATGTAATTAAATTCTACAAAATAATTTTATAATTTAAGTACTTTTAGTGCAATAATATCACAGAGAATTGGAAAAAAATTTTATGAATTTAGGTGAGCAGAAAACACTGAAATTATTTCAGTTTCAATTATCTTAAACTTAACATAATATGTATAATGCATAAATATATTATTTTTTAATTTGTGTTTTCTGCTCTTATTTAATTGGTACATGAGTACTCCATTACCTTACAGTAAAAAGGTTATTTCAAAACGTGGATTAAAAGTACAATAGTAATACAACTTTAAAATAGAATATTTCAAAGGAACCTATTGCTTTATTTTAATTAATTAATTATTTATTATCACCAATGTTTGTTATCATAGAGTACCTAATGTCGATTATTCTTTTAATTTCACGGTCGACATCGCCATCTAGTGTTCACTAAAGTTGTAAGAGGGGTAATAGCGTTCAATTTTGCTTCAATCTGATAATCATAACATCTGCATAATGCAGTCTCCAGTTTTTATTATACTATGAGTCGGATCGACGCGTTAGTCCGGCTCATAGTTGAGTCCCCTGATACAGTGATTGTCAATGTGTCTCAAAGAATAAAATGTTTACTTAAAAAAAGATAACAATAACCTTCTATGAATTGTATTAGAAAATACTGTACAACTTGAAAAAAAGCAAATATAATTTTAAAAAGAAAATTAAGAAAACCATTATCTCTGATAATCTATTCAGACATAGATTTTGTTTTTCTTATTTTCCCTTTTGATTAGCCATCAACAGTGCTTTAGAGGAGGGTGTACGGCGGTATACACTGTACACTTTCTGTTGTAGTGAAATATATATATATATATATATATATATAATTAAAAGTTAAAGTAATAATACAACAATATTAATAAAAAAAATGTAATGTATTTATTTTAATTTGTTCACAGGAAGTATGTATTTTGTGTATTATTACCAAAACATCTAATGATGATTGGTTATAAGTTATAACCAATTATAACCCTCTGCTTTTTTATTATTACAGCACTGGCCACCAACTTTGCAAAATAATGGTTAGGTGAACCAAGTCGACACCAGTTTCGACTACACAGTATTGATAATAATAATAATAATTAACCGTAACATATAACATGGCTAGCGTGAACGGTAAAAAGTACATCACAAGGGTCTCATGCGATGGTCGTAATTGTACTTACGTGTAATACTTATCAAACATGACATCATCGAGTGTATCGTTTTAAAACGTATTTATAATAAGAACATTGCGCGTATAGTGTATATATTTATTTATATATAAAGCATTCTCAGAAGATTGGAGTTTTAGCAGTTTGAAAAGCAGCAACCGCAAACGAAAATATGATTTCGATTAAAAAATAATATGCGTAGTAGCCCTGCACAGGAATTCCGGACACGCCGCTGTGGCTGTAACGACGTATCAAAGCAATATCGATCTCGAATCGTCTTAACACAAAACTGTGCCTCTTCAACGGTTCGACGACAATGACGGTGCGCTTATATTCTTAAGCGCCCGATACGCGTTTACCGTGGTTGTTATTATTTTAATTGTTGTATCGACGACAGACGTACAATGCAATCGAATGTCTGCGAGACGCGTAATGGAAACGACTACTATTGTTCCGAATACATAGGCCGCTGTTGCGTAACTGTCGCAATTTCGACTGCTAACGATTGGTTCCGGCGGATGAATGTGGAAAAAAAATAAACACACAAAAAAAAAGCAAAACACACCCCGACCGATCGACTTCATGAAGTCCTGCAGGCCCCCCGTCCCCCGTTGGGGGGGAAGTGCTGTAAACGTGCGTGTCAATACACGTACAGGGTCATTTTTTGACCATGCTTAACTGTTGAAATGTCGAAACATTTTTTGTTTAAGTTATGGATTTTTCAAAAAATTCTAATTCGCATAATTTTTGTACCACGAGGCTATACTCTTCAGTACATAGATTTCCCGATTTTGCAAACTGTAGCAATATAAACTTTTGTTTTTTAAACTGGAGCACCGTTTTTTATGCAGATCATTCAGTTAAATCTTTCTGGAATATATCATACAACACTGACAACATTTGAACCATTACTTTTGAAATTATCGAATTTGTTTACGAAGGACTAGTCAACATTTCTTTGTTATTTCGATAAAATTATGTGTTTTGTCAATTTATTTAACCACTGTTCTCCACTGCTTCAACATGATGTGGATTTAATCGAAATGTTTATTATAGTAGTGCAGTAAGTATTGTATTATACAGAAAAACAATTTTAATATATAAATACAAATTATTATACACATTTTATACTCAACTATGAATAATAATTGAATAATAACTCCGAGAGTACCGACTTAAATTTCGACTGTGTTGCATTAATTATTAAACGAATATTTTTCACGTGAAACATATGGTGTTCTCATTTGAAAAATAAAAGTTGATATTACCACAGGATACTTCTTAAGAGGTTCAAAAAACGTACTGAGAAATATAGAATACAAGTACGTATATTTACATTTTCCACAAATCAGAATTTGAAAAATGCGTTTTTTAAATATAAAAAAACAATGAGAAATCTCATAAAATCAACCAGTATATAATGTAGGTAAGTACATCATATTTAAAGGAAGCAGCTGTATGCGCGCAATGCGTTGATCAATGTTTGACTGCTATACAGAGTTAATCGATCGTACATCGGTTAAATTGACTTTTCGATAACACGTGTTTTCACAAACAATTATGGAATACAAGGAAAAAACCTCTACGTGGTGTACTCGAAGCAACGTTTAGCAACGTTTCTAACGGCTAATTTTTCCAAACACAGACACGCACACTTGTCATTGGTACCCTTTTATAATTTTTCATAGTTTATCACTTAAACATATAAAAAAACAATTATAATAATTATTTCAAAATAATGGCAATGACGAGTACATCGAAAACAGATTTCTATTCGAAATGTTTCGTCATCAGCTGCTACTGTTGCTGTCAATGGATGCGAAAAATATTATTATTACGGTATAACACGGTATATCATATGGGTACTGTCACCGGATATATGCAAACGGGTTGGTCCGAGTGACGAAAACCTGCCAACGATCGATTTTCAATTATTTGAGTTTCGGGAATGTTTACTATAATATGCATAACCCAACCCACGTGTCGTTAATTTGACTTTCCTAGATAAAAATTTTCTAAAAATAAACTTATATTTAAACATATGTGCAAACGAGATCCAAAAATAGATTAGGAAAGTATTTATTTTTTTTATTAAGAACACATTTCTAAAAAAAAAGTAAATAAAATAAACTAACCGATTAATCCTCTCTGTGTCGGCTAACCGTACGCATTTATTTTACTCTGACATTTTTCGGAAGCTTATAAAAATTTCGAATTGTTAAAGAAACCTAAGAAATTACTTCCAAACCAATTATACGAAACATGTATATTTATGCATAGTTATAAGCAGGGCTCGGAACTTATAGCATTTGCTGATTTTTATTGTTTACATCAAATGTAGCAGAGAGTTGTAGATGTGTATGTTATATTATAACACGTTCAATTATGAAATTTGAATGTGCTTTTTTTTAATTTTTTCACGATTTTTTAAAAAAATGCTTATATCCTGTTCTTCCGATTATATTTACTTTTCTTGCATATCTCTGCTTAATTATAAATGATAACATAGACCACTGACCTCCCCCAATTTTTTTTATCTATTTATAATTATTGTTTACATTTTATATTTCATAAAATACCATGGATAATTCATAAACAATAAGACAAAATCTTTCGAAAATCATAGTTTAACTTTTTTTATAACATAAAGATTTATTTTTTAATTAACAAATTATAATATGTACTAAATTTTTTTGTTTTAATAATTTTTGTTATTTTTAATTTTATATTCAACACAGTTTTAAAATTTGTCTAGTAATTTATCGTGTTCATGTAGAAAGATATGTAGAAATTTAAAATTGTTTTCTAATTTTTCCTATTTTAGATAATTTTTTTTTTTAATTAGATAATTTTGTTTAAATTTTAATTTTTTAAATGATTATTTGAGTGCTTTTAATGATGGTTTTAAGTGCTTATTTTAATAATTTTAAGTGCCATAAGTCCCAAGCCCTAGTTATAAGTATATGTACTTGCTCTTAATCGCTTTTACTTCAATAGGTCACGTGAGTGCATTATTTATTATATAATATTATATATGAAAATATGATACGTTTAATTTCTTGAGATTATAAATAAAAATAAAAAAATAAATTCGAACGAGCAAGATAAAATAATCTTAAACTTTAAACAGTAATTTTTATTCAAGTTGTTTTAAAATTTCGGGTATAAATGCTCTTAAGACAATTTAAAGACATTACGAAATCTAATTTGCTAATAGAATAATGAAGGCATGCGAAACACATGTAAACAATGGTTTCTACGATGTAATGCCTATAATAGGTACCTGTACAACATTTTTATGACATTTATTAAATAGATTATGGAAAAACATTATTGCCACAAGCTTAAAATAGTTTTATAATATATGATATCGAATCGTTAAATGCGTTTATTTTACATTACCGACTTATTTACATTTTTTAAATTTGTCATCTGTCAACATACTTTAGCACTTTATCATTTTTACGTAGAATTCCACAAAATATTTCTATTAATTGATAATTGTTTTCTTTTTATGACTATTTTAATTATAATTTTGTTAAATTTAGTATTTCATTCCAACATAATAATGCTTCAAAGTAATGAAAATATAAACATCCAAATTACTACAAACAAATTTCCACGTACTGTTCTATTAAATATTCGGGTAAACTTGTTTTTTTAACAAAATGGTACTCTGGCACATAATGCAATTGTCATTAGACAATACCTTCACCATACGTTTGGAAATCGTTGGATGAGAACATTTGGACCGAAAAGTTGGCCAACGCGTTCACCGGATTTCACATCACTTTGTTTTTTTCTTTGGAGTTATTTAAAAATTGTAGATTACGCTGAACCCGTCATTTCAAACCAAAAATAATATTAAATTGATTAAATATAGAACATTTGAAAATATAGCAAAGATCATTTTTGCTTAAATTTAAGATTGCTGTAATTAAGTAAATTTTTGATATAGGAAAAAAGTTTAAATATTAAAGTTGCTTCTAAAAAATTGGTGTATTAGAATCTAATATTAAAAATAGGTGTTGCCATTTAAAAAAATTCAATTTGATTTCGCATGCATACAATAAAAGGATTAAAAAATTGAAAATGATCACAAAATGTGTATTTAAAATTTCCAATCTCCCCGAAAAACTCCCATTTCAATCCAATGTCACTAGACGGAAATATAGCATGTTACCATTTGAGTGAAACACACTGTATATAATATAATTATTTATTGGAAAGCTGAGCTATTTGGCAAGATAATACAAAAATTATATCCTAAATCAATAATACAAGCTATTCATTTATTTATAATTATAATGATTAATGTTACTGGAATAGTATATTGTCTACATGTATTTAGATTAAAAATGTCTGTTACTAAACGAGCAGATGTAAAAGGGTTTTCACAATAGAATTACAAGGAAACAACGAAAATGACCGAGTAATAATTAGTCACTAACAGCGAGTAAAACGTAAGAAGAAAAATAAACAGAAGACAGTGGTTTTTAACGGAATTCTAAATAGTGAAAAGTTTATACACTTAAGTGCAATGCTTATGGCACTTCGAACGTGATAAATTCTTTTATATAATCCAAGTAAAAACATTGTAAAACCATTGTTTACAAACGTGTTCAAGTGGTTGAAAATCACGATTTAATACTCAAAATTAACATTTCAGAATTCATAAAAATTTGGCGTTTAATCACATCGAGTAAAAAAAAAAAAATCACTTAAAATATTACATGCAAGTGTAACTATTTAAATTCTTCTAGGTCGTCTTCGATTTTATTAATGTATATACTACATAGATGATATTATATTACCATGAACGCAGCAAGATGTGACATATTAATTTGTATGTATATCCACTAGATGTTTTTTTAATGGTGATGTATTTTTTTTTTTTTTCCAGTCAAATTGTGCAGTTAAATTTTTCGAGTTAATATTAATGGTGAATAAATTAAACAAGCAAATAAATTACACCAGAGTTTTTCAAGTGAGTAGTTCTTAATTAATTTACGGTACAGAAAATTCTAAAACGATATAAACGTACACTCAAATATAATCATAAACATGGTGTTTCGATATTTTAATACTGACCGTTTATGAAAAAATAGATACAATTTAATTTAAAAACATATTTACATATTGTGTGTGGTATAATATATTGACAGTGTTAAGTCTGTATAGAAAATACATCTATTTGAGTGACAAATAGCTGAAGGGTCATAGACTAAAGACATTGCGTGTCCCGATCACCTACACCACCATGCAAAACTAACCAGAAATTTCTAAGCTGTGCTCCATGATGAAATTTTACCATATGATTTCAAAATATGTGAATGAAAACGCCTTAAATGTGCTTGACTTAATATACTTGAAACAAACTTGACCATTGATGTATTCCTTTTATTTTTTCGCTTTTATTTATAAATACGGTATTATGATTAGCTCTGCTGCTAACAAAAAATTCCACCCTAAGCCATACAATAATGATTGTAACATTTTTCAATCGTTTTGATATGATGAAAAATTAAAATTCAATACTTTCGTCTAAAAACATGCTAAACGATGTTGGGTTGTGAAACGTTAAAACCCGAATTCTTAATATAAGGTTTTCAGGAATGAACATAAAAACAACAAAGATCGTACGAAACAATCACATATTTTCTTAGTAAACGTGGCAGAAAATTTGATAATTTATATTTGTCCCACAATGTTGTCTTTATCAAGTATAAAATCCGTGACTGCGAATACAAGTACCTATATTATATAATATAATCGTATTTTGCATTTGTCGGTTCCATACAAAGCAAAAAAACGGATTGTTTTCTTCATACTTTTTTTTCGTATAATAAATCGTGGGTGTATGTGTATGTGTGATTAATGTATTACGTTTTATGTTAATTGCCGATCATTCTCAATTTAATGTAAATTTTTATTTTATAACTTAAAAAGTTATGAAATAAAATCTGAACCTTTTGTTGTGTAGGCAAAGATATTTAAATGTTACTTTTAATACGTTTTATAAGTGGATTATTAAACGTTTTTTATGGCGTGCCTGTGACCGTTGTTCGTTGATAAGGGGAGAGGCATTACATTAACGGGTTCGTCAATAATAAATGTGAACGAAGAGGAAACAGAAATATGTAATGGGTTGAATTTAAATTTCGTTAAAATCGACGCTGCAACAGTCTAAACGGTCTACAACAGTCTACTGGTGCAGCGTCTAAATGCAGCGTTTGTTGAAATATCAGTTGTGTACTGTGGTATAATGCAGGCGCCTTCATAACAGTTAAATATGAAGCCGCGATAGCCATGTGTGAAGCGTTCGTGCTAACAAAAGTGTCTTGAGAAAGATGTACTTATATACAAATTATTCATTGTACGACGAACGGTGAATGATGAAAAATAATACAGACCGTGTACAATAAAATACGGGTAGTGTTAAAATGAAAAAAATATATAGAACATACACCTTAATGGAGATATGTACACGGGAAAAATTAAAGAAAAGAAAATTCATCAATCATGTTTGTATAATGTATTGTGATAACACTTAATATTATGTACAATAATAGAAAAACTCACGTTCGCACCGCATCGCAACCGCGACCGCTTCTTAAGACGTCTTAATAAAGATTTAATACAATAAACGAAATATCAAATACGTAACGTTGCCATTATTTACTTATATAAGATTCGCATATATTTTTACCATTTCCAGAACACATCACAGCATTGTATAATCCAAAAACAAAATATGGTTTATCATTTAGCATTTATGCTAAATTCATATATTTATATTACCAACCGGATTTTGAATTTTACGTTTTTTTTAAAAAAAAAAAATATTATTCATACTTTTATTTAAACTTAATTTTTTGGCTCATTTTAAGTAATAATTGCATTCTGAAAAAATTTTGAATTTAGAATTTCTTTATGTTTCAGGTACCGTCATTTGTAATACGGTATATAAGTATAAACGAAGAACGAGAAATAATTGTAAAAACGCATTCATAGATCATTCTATCTATAAATATTTTTCCGATATTTTTCAGAAATCTTTTACGTTTTCCATTTCACAATATATGACGTGAAAATAAAGCAGCTAATAACATGAAATCATAATCATACGAGATGTCCTTCTGCGGCCGTGGTGTGGCAAGCGAAAATTTGACGATTATATTTTTCGTGGAACTCGTAAATATTTAATAAGTTTTCTGCGATTAATTTCATAAATTTTCACTGTACTACCTCGTGGGAAAAAAAAACTTATATGCACATATGACCGATTCGCACGTAAACTTTCGCGAAATATAATTTTATACTTTCGAGTAAATTTGTTTTTTCTCGACAACGTTAATTTCCTGGTGTTTTTAATTTATATGGAAACCTATCGTAAATCATACTCTCGTTTATAGTGCATATTATATATACCTACTGTATTTAATGCGTTCATTTTGTGAAGAAATAATAATAAAAAATTAAATAAATGTATAAAACAAAAAAAATAAAGTCAAGCATTTTGAACAATAATACGCAGCACGAAGGAAACGCAAATTTTTATTTTAGAAGCTAATTTATGCGTTTTTTAATGCACTGCAAGATTATACTTGCATTATTTTAGTTATATGTTAATACACATTCATTGTTGAAATAACATGCGATATGAAAAGCACACGCAGTAATGCGCAGTACAGTATTTAGTTAGGCCGTGTACCAAAATAGGACAGAACCTATGCACACAAATCGCATCCCGAGATCCTTTTTTCGCATTAATTACATCTCGGGTTTTCAAAAGCAACTACACGAATCGTGTCCCAAGTTACATACTTATATATATATATATATATATATATGGTATACCCAAGTTAAACGACTGCACGAATTGGGACGTTAATTACAAAAGACTGTCGTTAGTAAATCATTTGGTGAAACATATTGTTTTTATGAAATTAGAAGTATGTAATTTAAATTATATGAAATTATAATTGTAATCATATTGAAAAATCAAAATATAGAAAGATTAAATTTACATTTAAAGAATCAAAAGACCTTGAACGATACCCTTTTAATTAGATAAAGACGAGTTAGTTGGCCATTTTCATATTTATCGTATAGTCGTTTAAAAAACTCGGGATGCAATTCGTGTACCTAACATCGATATTTTTTTTCGGCACGCAATCCGCATGCAACCGACAGAACGACCGGTACTGGTGTGTTTTCGTATACTTCCAATCCTCAACGACACTTATCACCCGGTCCAAACCGATTTCCGCCCTCATCGATTTGCGATGGTAAGCAAGTCCATCACTGGGACACAAGCAAGTGTTTTAGGACGGCATACAAAATCTGATAAACTATGGACAACAGGTGACAATGATTCTTGTTGTGCAACTTTACTACCGTCGTATTAGCTCTGTTAGCTCACTAAGACTGCGAATTATCACAGCATATTATAATTATATAATTCGTATTTGTAATATATCTTTAATAAAGAACGTAGATACAATTTTCGCCTAAAAGCAGAAAATATCGAATAATGAAGTTAGGTGCTGTTATCAATGCGCTTTTCCGTTAACATTAGTTAATACCATTGTGGCCTTACATCATCAATGCATTTCGACTTCGTTTACGCGCGCGTGAGTGTGAGGTTTTCCTGCCACCTTAAATTATTTGTAAATGTTAATATTATGAATAATTGAAATCTGCGCATACTTACGAACGTGTAATAAACGGTTCGAGCAGTTATTTAGATTACTTCGCGAACGGACGACCGACTTTTCGGCATATTAGCTATGCAGAACCCTCTAAAGTTGTGAACAATATCAAAAATCACACCCAGAAACCGAAGAAACACACGTTAGATTACGGTTCCCATAATTTTTATAATTTTTGTTAAAAGTATACTGCGCCGACGATTATCTGAACATGGACATTTTTATGATTTAGACGGTGGTAGTAGGAAGGGTTGTAAATATTAACAAAAATTATAAATGTATAACATTATAATTGTTTAAAAAAATAAGAAATTAAAATTATTTAAATAAATTTACGCCATTGCAAAATACTTAATATACCGCCAATAATTATTTCGTAGTAACACACTATTCATCAGAGGGAAAACTGAATGTCAAATTACAAAATAAAGCTAAAATGAATACCTGTAAAACTCATTACATTTGATACTTCTTCTCGAGGTACTTAAGACTTAAGAGTGTATGTAGTATTCCCATGACAGGAATACCACTAGTTACAATGGATGCAAGATTTTACGAAAATGTGCTCTGACGAATTTTTCTGAACAAACAAACGTCTGTTCTCCAACGAGACTGTATACACTGACAGATATGAACACGTCAGAAACAGTTGAACGTTCAGGCTATTTTGATTTTTTTGTGCCACCTGCATCTGTATTGGGTGTTTTCGTGCGTTGCATTTCAAGTGATTTTGTTAATGAACCATGGATTATGATAAATTGTCTTATGTGCGAGAACAGGTATTTGTGATACACGAGTGACAGCAATTATCATAACATGGATATTTCTTGACAAAAGCAGAAGTTTGCCACATAACTTATCACTAACAGTTAGCAACACTTTTCCGGTTGATCGATTCTTGAAGTAACATTTAAAACTATTCTTTGTTTTCTCTTCTAGAAAATAACTGGTTGATAAGTTCTGTTTTCATCATTTAACAATAACAACTTTATTAACAGACTTCCGAAAAAATAAAATTCATCAAATTCGAAAAAACTCTTCCGAAAAAACTGCTGACTGTCAGAATATAAAAAATCGGCATAACCTCCTTGTTTCGACGAGGATTTTGGACGTATTCATCAGAATATATTTCCTTTAAAACTTGCATCCGTAGGAATCGTAGCCTTATTTAAACCTTTTTCGAGAGTAATGGTGTCTTTTGTTTCTGGTATAAAAACAACCGAAACTCGTACACATGAGTTGGCGAACGATCGGTTTATTGTTTGGCAGTTTTAACGAATGCATATTTCATCTGTAACATAAACGCCACGATTCCGGCTATACACACTCGATACCTTTATAACAACTCGACGTTCGTTATTGTTCACTGCTTCTCCGTAGACATATAAAATGCTTCAACAGTTCGGGATGGAGTGCACGTCGATAATATGTTATCGATAGTAATGTAAATAATAGTTTATTCATCGTTTAACAAAATCATGTATTGTATTAGATGATAGGGGAAGGGCAAAGGTTATTTATATTTTTTCAATAAGATCCCGAAGCTCCGAAATCTTCAACACGTATCTGCTGACAATCGGAAAAGGCGATAATCGTCGCGGCGTGCACGTGGATAACGTGCAGATACGTATCGACTCGGTTAATATATATTTTTAGAAGTGCACGCGCAGATCCGCGTGTATTCTCACGGATCGCGTGCATGGTCGTTGTCGTGATCACTCTATGGCGAGTAAGATGACTGTTTCATTCGCATGTTTAGAACGTTAGGGAACGGTGTTGTGTTTTTCGAGCGACTTTGCCCTTTTTTTCACTTACAAATAATCATACTTCCGTATTTATAATATATCACTTATGCTACAATACACAAATAAACTATTTACATTGCTTAATTATTATTTTAATGAGTCTATGAAAAATTCCATGAATCGGTTGGTTAGCCTTGTACAAAAGCTATGACTGGACGAAAAGTTATGAACGATTATGAAATATCTTTTTGAAAAAAAAGGTACCCTTACCTACAGTACATTACTCATTTAAACAGAAATGGGGAAGTTTCAGTCGTCCGTAAATTCAAATAGATTTTAAAAAATTAACTATAAAATTAAATTGTAAAGTAATCAAAAAACATATTACAGTCGCAGTGAGAACTTATATGCATGTACCAATTTTTATTTTAATATTTATAGCCATCGATCTTCAGAGTTAGCCGAAGATTTTTGACGCGGTGGACATTACAGAAATCCAACTATCACATTGTTAAATAAAACCATATAAATAATAATTTTTGTCTTCCGTCATAGATTCGAATGAAAAACTGTGCGGTAAGCTCCTAGCCTTACAATAAACGAACTAATTTTCTTGCAAGCTCATATTGTTTTGATTGCGAAACCAATCGCTTTATACTTCTCCGTTTGTTCAGAATATTGACATTTACGCGATAACACATCTGGTATCTCTACGGTGACATTTCGATTCAATATTTTATTATTGTTCTATCCAACGCGAGGGTATTACAAAAAAATCGATCGAAACGAATTGGATCTGGTGAAATCACGATCCCGCAAAATGTGACGCACGTTTTTTTTTCGCGTGTACCGTCGCGATCGCATATGTTTCATTTTACAGTGTAAACAACTGCAACACTTTCGTCAAACTATAAAAAAAAAAAAAACCGCCTGAGTAATTAACCCGAGGCTACATCGCAATGTTTGCGTACGTCGTAAAAGCCGCCGTAAACGTTTATTGTCGGACGTGCTCTCTTCGATGATACGCCGATGCAATGATGACGTGAACGTCGCACAGAGGTTTTTAAGATAACAGAAAATAATGTAGTCTCTAACCAACTCGTGTTTATGTTAATGTTTCTTGTTAACCATCGTGGTGATCGGCTACAGATACGTAGCTCACGTAATGCTGATAGATGTGATCTAAGGTAAATGTGTTTGTCAT
This sequence comes from Sipha maydis, assembly GCA_034509805.1. Lineage (NCBI taxonomy): Eukaryota > Metazoa > Arthropoda > Insecta > Hemiptera > Aphididae > Sipha > Sipha maydis. The sequence continues at coordinate 31,753 of JASXSY010002669.1, forward strand.
TTGTACGTGATCCATGATTAAAAATTCGATTTGTATTGTATAACTGTATAGTAAAATGTATTTCAAAAATTCTAATTATTTATCTTTGGTAACGAAAAATCTTTTTTGTTTTTAAATAATCAACTTTTTTCTTTATTTACTAAAAAAAATATACACACGTCATGCTATCATATTAACCGTAAGATTCTTCAAATTTGTTTACCATTCACGTCAGTGTAACTTCTCGCTACCTACACGTCTCATACAATTACGGTTTTCTTAATAATGTTCGCAAATGTTTACAGTTTTTATTTTGGTGGCATTTTTTTCATACGCATACTGTATGCATAATGCATATTAAATCCTCTCGAATTTAGTGATCTGTAAACTCTTCCGGTGGAAAGCTCTCCCAAGTCTGTCTACTTCAGTATTATCTATAAGGTACACGTAAACTCTCCCCAATCTGTAACAACTTCTTATGTACATTATTATTTTTAAGATACAACATCAGTCGAAATGTTAATAAAATAAATAGTTAAATTGAATATACATACAACTGCAACGTTTATAATTATAAGATGAACATACTAATTTGAAAAAAGTCTAATAACTTACTATAGCAAGTTGATAATTATTATGTACAAATAAAGTTGTCACAGTACCAGAAGGGGCATACGAATTATATACCAAGTCAGATAGATCCTAGATGCAATTCATATTACATTTTGATTTAAAATTAATTATTATAAGTGGTTCTGACGCGGACCCGTGCGGCAACCGATATCGAAACGGCTGTCGCCGACCGCGTCTTTATATCACTCGTCAACCACCAGACCGCGGCACGCAACATCGTCATGACACCCCGTCTCCCATCCGTTACTGGAAAGGAGACGAGAACGGTGTCGCGACGACGTCCGTCCGGTACGGCATTTGAACCGGTCTGTTTTTCCGACACCGCGGAACGACTACCATCGATCCGATAGTGCGTCATTTTGCTATTTCTCTTTTGTATATGTGATTTTATATTCGGTGAACGACAATACACCTAAATTACTATATTGAATACATCATTTTGTGTTTTATTATTATTATTATTATTATTATTATTATTATTATTATATTTGTGCCTCCCGTTATTTAAATCGACGTGTGCGTTTAGTATTGGCGACAACCTCGCATAACGCGTCAAATTGGCTCCCAGGCGGGGAATCGAACCCCGGTCTCCCGCGTGACAGGCGGGGATACTTACCACTATACTAACTAACCGCGTCAGTTCCTAAAGTGATATTGCCGTTTTATAGAAATTTCAAATAAAACATAAATTATAAATCATAATCGCATAAATTAAAAAAAATGTAAACTGTAAAAACATAATATAATATAGGTAGTATAAATTATAAGTTATAATCATATATTAATTTGATATTTTTCTGTATTTATTTTTATTAGTTAATGTTTTTACATATTCTTTAGTTGTGATTTCATTATTATTTAATTGATTTACTTTATTTTATACAAATAATATTCTATCTCTTATTAGTTTTCTGGGTACTTGTCGTTTTTCTATACTACTTCTTATTAATATTACAGTATTGGTTTGCATATTTTTTAAAACTTCTAAAACTTCTAAATGTTTGAATGAAAAGAATCCCAAACATCGGAATTCTTTGAGAGATTGAAATTTTTTCTGCCCACAACTCTGAACAAAATATTCATAAATATACGCGCACCAATCTGCAAGTGATAGTAATAGTGCAGTATATCTTTAATTTTATCATTATTATATTATTATTATTATTATTATTATTACTGTGCACCCTTCCTCGTTTATTTTCCTCTCCCGGTTGTAATGGTAGCGTCTATTATATTCAAAATGTTATGAATTAATTTTCGGACGATATACTCTCGACGGCGGCGAGTGCAAAACGTTGGTTTCTTTGTCGTCGACAATCTCCATTGTGCATTGCTGTCTACGAAGTAACCACCCACGCGATCTTTTACGAACTTGTACGGCGACAATCTTTTCGACAAAAGGTGATCCAGTTCATCGTTTGATATTATAGTATAGTATACTCCTGCAACTGTGACAATGCTTTGATCAGTTTTCTTCCCGTCTCTTTCCGCAAACACTTTCTGAATTCCATACCTTCTGAATAGTGTTGCATTACGTATTTTTTGATGATTACAATTTCTCTTTTGAAGTTGAATTAATATACAACGCTAACTCTACTTATACTGCATAAAAAATCAAGTCCTGTGGAAATGTCTCTAAATTATTAAAATTACAATAATTTAGCCCTTACATTATTTTGAAATTACTCTAAGTTCGGGAAAAATCTCGTTAATTTTACTATATTAGAATATAATAGTGAATAATCATTAAAATTATCATTTTTAAGATTTTCTCAGGGTGAACTCGATATTAACGATTTGTTAGTTATGATTATTATAACACAAAATGACCCAGGAAAGCGAAGAATTCGTAAGTCCGTCGTGACGTTATTGCATTTGTATTAAAAAGATCAATTGCACTGCGGTATCATATACTACGTGTTTCTAATGACACAGTGCCATTCTTTTAATGTTGAGTCATTTTTTCGAGACAAAGACATCCGGCAGTCATAAAACTTGACGAATGACTTTTAATGAAATGTTATTTTCAAACATATTGGGAAAAAAATGTATAATTTCCTTTACTTTTAAACAAAAAAATAGAACTACCCGTTGCACCATGACACCATATATACGCTTGGCCGTTAGTATTCTTTTACAGCGAATTTCTATACAATACGACACGCTTACAAACCGTATAAGAACGCTACCACCGCCGGCTAAGATTTACATGTTTATGCGAATAAGTATTCAATGCAGACGTCGACTTTCCTCACTAGATTTCTATTGTTGTCTTACGCGACCAAAGTTTACTCATGTGAAAGTGTATAGTTATAATAATAATAATAATAATAACATAATATTGCGCGCACAATGGCAGCGGCTTTTCAATGTGTATTTCCTTAATATCCACGATGAAGCATGCGATCATGATTTAATATCCAGTGAACATTCATCGTAGATCGTGTTTTAAATGGTTTTTTCGTATAATCAACATGCTCTTCGTTAACATATATTTAATATTAAATTATTTTTAAACAGTACTTATAAGTGGCCAACTGATGCACTTCGCTTACTACTGTGGCGTTTTTCTCTTATCGTTTTTCGGCCGTTCTTATGATGACATAGTGTCTTTCAAATTTTGAACTTTTTATTTTTGTTATTTCTGTATAATACGAACTTTTATTTTTATTTTTTAAAGACATCAAAAGTACTTCAAATAAATTTCATAGATAATGAACAACCTATAACTTGTATAATATATAACATTTAACAAATCCTTTTAATTTATGTTATATTATAATATTATATTTTATAAAACATTTTAATACAATTTATTGAAATTTATATTTAATATAACTCTATAACAAGTAATATCTACTACAATTATATTTTACTGTTTAAAGTTTATATTTCAGTTAATACTGTCTCCAATAGTATCCAGTACACATATGACATTTCCAATATCGCTATATTTTTTTAAACTATTTTTAACTCCGACGGATCAATTTTTCTCATCCTAGCATAACCTTCGCACTCGATTTTCTCTTTTTAAAATTACACTCCAGCTATCCTCGTAAGTTTTTTGTCCGTTTCTATTAGTATAAATACTTGTCGTTTGTCCATTTTTTTTTTTCGTTCAAATCTTCGATAAATCTATTAAAACATTTAGAATCACGTACTAGAACAAACTATTAAAATATTTTCCAGCTAAATGACAATGATAATAATTATACGGTACGATAATGCAACGAGCAATAATAATGGCGATAGCGCGCCTGCATTTCATAAGACATCGCAATTATTAATTTCGTTAAGAATCCACGTTCACACCACTCTGCTATAATAGCTGTTTGAACTTGTGTGTATCCATATTCAATTTTAGTGTTTTACCGTGTCATAATCCGTGTTTAGTACCCACCAGACTATCTGTGTAGTATACGCTTCAAAAAATACGATAGATATTTCAAAAGGTCAAAACAGTGACTATTAATATAATTAAAACTTTAAACAATAGTCAGTCGGTTCCATGCACATTTTGTAATGGAATGCAAAATCAATTTATATCCCGGATAACGGTACAGAAGCGTTTGCCTGACTTCGTTTGATTAGTGTTTAACTATATAATTTTCAAAATCAAATCATGCTAATTGACAAACTGACATGGTGATAATGTTTCACTTCAAAATTTTCATTAAAATAATATGAATTAATTCAAAATTCAATATACTTTCGCACGCCACACGCGTGTTATGTAAATTAAAATTAAAATCTTCATATGTAAATTGGTTATTTCCTCATAGGTAATCATGTATTAGTTAACAATTGAACTTGTACAAGAGTACATTTAGTGATGAACTGGGAAAAAATGCATTAATCTTCTGAATAACTTATCCTAATATTAAAATTTTAAAAATAATCGAATAACATTGTAACATAAACAAGTTAGTAATATAACACAATTATATTAAATATAAGTATATTATTATTATTTTTATATAAGTATATATTTGCACAAGTATATTTACCTTTGTTCATGAATGTATTAAATAATAAAAAAAAATAATAATAATAATAATAATAATAATGTAATAATCTTACTATTTTTAATAAAGTATTTATTTTTTTAACAATCCGAAGACTGGTTAAATGATTATAAATGTTTCTCTCAATTTTTCTCTGTCGCTTATATTTCCCTTTAACTCCCAGTATATTTTTATTCTGGTATCTTTAATCACTTGCTTCAAGAATGGAATTCTAGAGTTCCTCTTTTAGATTTTCTTTTCATTTTTAACTAAGTAGAACTAAATCTTATCCTCGTATTAACTTTAGATTTTATAAGCTTTATATTTTAACTTATAATACAAACGTCTTATGTTTACAATACTAATTAAGGTTATTTTTTCAATCTTTGCATAAATGTCTAAGAAACAAAAAATTTGTGTAACAATTACTCTAAATGTTCGAATTCAGATCCGTAATGTCACTGGACACTTTCTAAACAAAATATAATTTCTGATTGAGCTGTATATATGTATATAGACACAAATTGATGTGTGTGTGTGTGTGTGTGTGTGTGTGTGTGTGTGTGTGTATGTGTGTGTGTGTGTGTGTGTAAACAAAATCTACGATTTTCTATATTATTCTTTAAAAGATAAACAATTATTTGAATGCACGTACCTATGTTTCACGGAAATATGCCAAAAATGTCGAGCATTTAGGTCGTTAATTCACTTTTCTTTTCGCCATATTATGTCACCTAATCGCATAGTGACTGTATTTTGTTGTGCTGATTTTCGATTGCAGTATAAAATGCATTTCGATTTGCTTACACGACAACGATGTTGAGTCAAGAATTGAGTCAAGTCAGATTCAATACGTATTGCTAATACATACTATACAATGTATAATCCAATGATATAACACTTTTATTCATGGCATTGTATTATTGTGTCACACGAGTCACCGAAAAAAATCGATAAATACATAATTACACAATAAATGATTCTCGTTATAAAATATTTTCAAACAATATTATACGGTCGTCTCGCGATCGTGATAATATCACATGGTATGTGATGTTCGTATGTTTGAATAAGAATAAAACGAAAAAAATGTGACAATATTCTACGATCTTCAATAGCGACAGAATATCGTTACGATAAACACGTAAATACTTACTGTACACTCAAACTTTCGGAACAGCTCGCAGCGGCCTTGACAAAACACGTGCATTAATAATGGTTATACGGATTATTATTGTCGACGAGCAAACCGGATCTTGGTCACCCAATGTCGTTCGATTACATCATGCTACATTACAATACATCGTTCGCTGTATTTTTTATTTTTTTCTTTCACGTTAAAACTTCTCTCTCCATCTTTACCATCGTGGCGTACAAGGATAAAGTTTCCGACAAACCTATCGGTCATTTCGTTCTATCGAATTATCTTCTTATTCATTGCGGTATCCGTTCAATCCGGGTTTCAATAACGTTTTTGATGAAGCGATGTAATCCTCCCGAAAACGATGTCCGAACACTTGAGCAGCGTGTAAGAAGAGAAACGTACATGTGAACAACGCTCACGCATGCACACAGTCAATTGTTAATTACTACATGACTCGGTAAACTCTCTAATTATCCTAGGTTTTATTCGCCGTTCAGCCACTTGCAAGGAAAAACGTTTTTACGGTTCCACGTTCTTTAAACGCAAATTACGTAAACAAACGAGCTGCGAATATTATAACCGAAACATAAAATACATTTCAAATTAGAAACCTACAGTCAGATGATATGATGGAAAAATAAATTAAACAAGTCAAATCATGTGCTGTGTACTCGTGACGAGTGTGGAACCATACCGTTTCTTTGGATGCACAGTTTAAATTTTGAATAAAAATTGTGATAAATTGTGATTTGCTAGATGTAAGAGTAATACTATAATAATTATATTCCAACACAATAGTCTTAAATATACGAAATACAAACTCGGTATAATCAAATGTTTACACACAACTAAGCATGCGTAAACCTGTATTTCAGGGGTTCCTTCAATACTTTAAGTCCCTAACTTAACAAAAAGATTTTATAAATTATAATGTATAAATAATTAAACATAAAATAAATTTTCTATTTAATATTGTGATGTATTAGTCCCAATAAATATATTTCCTTGAATCTTGTATATTTTTCTCTGATAGCTTCAATTAACGGTGCATTCGAATTGCGTCCATAAATTATATTTTGTCCGAGTTGCCTCCGTGGTTTTGTCACGACATGTACGAATTGCGTCCATGGGTTTTTCAGCCACTGATAATAATTTTCGGTGATAAACTCGTAGATAATCTCGATTATCGATATCTTAACTGTAAATACCACCTTGCAATTTATTTATTTGCATTAGTATCAGTCATACTTTGACATACCATATCAAATCATCATATTTTTATATATTTTTATTTATATTTATTTATTTTTGCAATGAAAAATCTTGAAACGCATGTGAATCGTTTCACTCAAAATTAAATGGGTTATTTTATTCGTCGTATCTTAACATTTTCCAATTTATTGAAGTATTGAAAAATATTCAAACTGACATTTATATTAAAATACGAAGTTCAAATTTAGGAAACTAATGAAACAAGGATCTAGAAAAGAAGAATTTATTAAAAAAAACTATGACTGATTTTGAAAACAAAATAATAACACGACTTGACTTCGTTCAAAAATTGGCAAACAAAAATTTACCAATACATAAATTATATATATACCTATACAGTTTTTAACCTCACAATCAATATACTCGTATTTATTTATAAAATCAACATAATATTTTAAAACAATACATAATTTATCATATATAATTACAATTTTTAACCTAACCATTTATACAAATGACATTCCTCAGTCTGAAAAATAGGAAGGAAAATATGTATATTATCAACCAATTAATCAATTATTAACCGGGATGCAACTCGTACATGTAGCGAAAACATCGCGGACGCAACTCGGATATCGCTTATATTATCTATATACTTATATTATAAGTTTTTTGATAAAAGTTTAGAAAATTTTGTTTTACTTTTTTCTATTACGAAACACCATTTAGGCATTTTTTACCAAATATTTTTAAAAAAATTACATTTAACTTAAGCAACATTAGTTAAAATACGGGCTTTTTATTCATAGACTTAAATTGTAAAGTCCTATTTACAACATTTTGGGTATTGTCCGAGCATATCTGGCATACCCAGTGAGCATGCCAATGTACACACTTATATTATACACGAGTATGTATCAGTATATCCCATATTATAACTTAAATTTATCATTGAAGCTCAAAATATTTGAAATTTTACTTTTGAAAAATTGAGCATGTAAAATACAAAATTGTATATAATTTAATATTAAGATATAACTCACAAGTTAACATATTACATTCGAATAAAATAAACCTAATACTATGATAACTATTGAAGACAATTTTTATTTATAATTCAATCTCATAGCTTTATGTTGTGATTAAATCCCCTTTCGTATCAAATAAATACGTAATTTCTTAAAAATAATAGTCATAAAAAAATGTATTTTTCTGAAGTACAAATATAAATGTTTTGATTGGTTTGGCTTTATATTCGATTATATAACTGATATTTTTTTATTTCAAAACTACGATATGATCTAAATGATACCAAAACACATGCATTTTAGAATGGTCGAATCGCACGGATAAAAAAGTCTATGGACATTTATAAAGAAAATGATACTGGAAATAAAACTACCTGAGTTTCATATACACTGAAAATACTATTTCAAAGATTCGAGCTATAAAACGAGTATATATTATTATTTTCTGAAACGAATGTCATACTCGTGGTTCCCCAAGGACTGACGTCAATCTTCGATTGCCAAATAAGAAATGAAAATTGTTTTCCGAAGGTTACCGCGATACTCCTTGCAATACGGCAACAGAATAATACAACAGCAAAACCGAAAATGTTAACATTGACACGAGATCTCACCAAGCAAACAGATTGGGTTCATTTAAAAGTATCCATCCCATAGTGATTTGTTGACGTATCCGATCAACGTTTACCAATTCTTGTTTAAAAAAATTAAAAATCCTAAAAAAATGTGTAATTGAATTAGAAGTACAGCTAGGCCGAAAAAAGCTATGAAATATTTATTTATTTATTTATTTATTTATTTATTCATAATAACGGACTATAACATACGTTTTTCCAAAAAAGACACATGAGTCAGAAAACACTTCCTGTATAATACAGATTAAAGTTAATAAATTGTACTCGTATGCTATAAGATTATAAAGCACCATATTACGAAAACACTTGCTCGAAAAAGCCACACTAAGCCATATTTGAAATAAAACAATTATCTAGTTATTATTAAAAATCGTGCATTTTAAAAGAACTTAAAATGTGGATAATTTCTATCGTTTTATTTTTTTTAACTTTAAGCAAATGTCATTTATTTAATTTGAATATCAATATTATTTACGAGTATTAACGCAGAAAATATTTACAACAGCATAACTCATCAAAGATATGTAAAAAATAAATTAAAATTTTACATATCTCGTATATTTGACATGGTTATAATTGTTGTGTTTCTTAAAACTATAATGAGTTTGAACAATGGTAATCGCGCGTATTAAATAAATAAACTTTCTCTAAACATTAGCAATATTTACTATGGTTAAACAATATGTTATTTGGCTGTTGATAAACTGCTTAAACTTTTTTTCAAGATGAGTCCAACGGAATTTAATTTGAAATAAAAAATACTTTATTGTATCGATTTGAATGACACGATGTTTCAATATATACTCAAATCACCGAATACTTTGAATGAAATTGAAAATTCATATGTATGTATTAAACTCTCCCGAGGGCGTTCATAAGTGGAAATTCAAGGAAAGAGAGTAAACACAATTATTCGTATAGACTTTAATCCGTATACTGCGGATAAATGTTTTTTTTTTTTTTGTAGTGATACTCTAAATATAAAAAGAGAGTGGCCGCCGACCCTACCCGAACTGTTTGTCTGGAATCAAATGGGTTCCAGTCAATGTAATTAAAAAAGCTTTTGAGGAAACGTAAAATCGTTAATTCTACCTGATCGAACGGTAAGCCAACGAGTGCAGATCAATCATTGTTCTTCTTCGAGGGTAATTCAACATTATCGTCTTGAAGTCGAAGGGTTACGAGAAAAAACCTTGACTTATTAAAGATTATTATTACAATAATTGCAGTAGATGGTAATACGTAACGGGGTTCAGGGGTATATTTAGAAATATTTTTGGGGGAGACTAGGTATTTTCTCCAAGGTAAATGAACCATCTCAATATCTTCAAAACAATAATTAAATGAATAAAAATTTAGTACACAATTTTAATTGTTGTTATAGTCTTAACTGTTTTACAAAACTGAATAATGAATCAATATTATATACAATAGTAATGATACATGTGATTGAGTTTATGCAGACTTAAAGAATATTTAGTGCAATGCGGGGAAAGGCTGCAGTCCCTTCAGCCACCCCATTACCAATAACTATAAACACGCCTCTGACGGGTTGAGTCTTCGTTCGAACCACCACCGAGGCCGTTGATTTTATGTCATTGGACGACAAAAACTCCTGATCCGTTCGCTATACGATTGCGAATCGTGTTTTACGGTACTACGGTGATGTTATGCGAGTACAAGATTATGCGTGTGTACATGGTAACGCGAATGACCGTGCAAAACGAAATGGTTGATGGCTCGGCCAACGACCCGACTGTGCTAATAATATATCACGTAACATAATGATGTGCACATATGCAGCGGACGAACTCACGCGCGGTAAGAAAACAATTCACGTGGACACACGCGATGGAGAAAAATACGGGAAATGGGTTTGTGCGTTCCTCGATCGTCCATGCCGCAAAATGATCAATAGTACCCGATGTCCGTGGACATAGATCATGACGGCGACGTTTAGATGGGTTCGTCGCCGCGCGATCGGCCGACCGGTGAAAGGAGGACCCGCGGCTACTACGACGGGCATCTGCCGCGCGCATTGACCGGAGACCGGTGTTTACGCGTCCTAATATATTAATTATTTTTCTCGTTTTTATTTGGTTTTTCTCTCTCTCTCTCCTCTCAGTCGTGATGAAAGTAATAATTTCACTTGGCCATCGGGCACTTGACCTCGGCGACACGCTGCCTACGACCTTGCCAGTGAGAGCCAACGATGGTCCACGTCTATGCGTGGCCGATTGATGCGTGACCACGCATTTCTTCGCCTACCCGTATTACCATGGTCGACGGGACTGTGTCACAACATATAAACTCGACAATAATTTCGTCTCATCGAACTCGGCAGGGCAGAGGGGAAATGATCCGTGATCCTCGGGTTCTCCGTCGACTTTGCACAGAAACCTATGTAAGCGGTAAAAAATATCTCTCAACACGATACATGTACGTGCATCTTGTTCTCACGGTTTTCAATGATTCCCCGTACTGTTCACGTAGTCGTTCGTACCGAACATTTATCGTTGTAGCGAAACGAAGTAAGACCTATAAGAACATTATAAAACTTAAATCATTAATAAAATATGGCCTACCACTTAAAACACTTCCTAACAATGTGAATAAAGATAATCTAATATGAAATAAATACTTGTTATTCAACTTTATTTTCTGGTCAAATATACCATATATTATGACAAGAACTCGTATTTTAGATCTTGCGTGAATTCGACCCTGCAGCAAGACATACTGCATTAAAAATATCAACCACGTGCATTATAATCCTTAAGTATTTTATGGATCCATTACCAACCATCACTCGAAATTTATTACTAAATCACAATATAATGTGTTATTTAATTTAAAAATAGGTATTTTTAATGTAAGTATAATACGAGTAGTGAAAATCATGGGTCTTTAAGTGAGAAATTGGACTAACGTTTCCCTAGATGCATTAGGTGTGTTACATTAGATTTTTTCTCTTTCAATTCCTAATAGGGTCTTCGCATATTATGATATAGTGCTCAGTACAGGTGGTTAACGCGTCCGATGTCAACTAATGACATTCCGAGATTAATTTCTAACGACGCGTGGGAGTTCTATATTATTTATGTTTTTGTATATGATGTATTACTTTCGCATTCGAGAGCTAAAATGCGACGCTCCGGGCGGATTACCCGCAGTGCTGAAACATAACATTATATTATAATCATTCAGTAAAAAAAATAAATAAAGAATATTCTCCGAGAGAATTTAGAAAATAATCATTCTTATAGTACATGTAAGTATATGTGACAGAAATAATTATGTATACATTATGGTAATAAAACATTAATTCCGCAAACGAAAGAGAAATGAACGGCAATAATGGTGTTTGAGTGGATTTTACTGCCTCTCCGCATAAGTGCGTAGAAAAGGCTGGGTCCACAACGATCCATTGTACGCAAATGAGAGTATATAGTAGAAGAGTGTTCACGATCACATTTTTAATTTCCACGTTCCGTCAAGTTTATTATAGTCCACTGATATTTAAAAAATCCATATCATATTATCTACTACGTTTTAGCTTCACAACACGTACAGAAATTACGTTTAAATCTACATATGAATGCTGCAAAGTTGGCTTTGCTTAAAAAAAAAAATTAATTCAAAGTCCAAATTAATACTTTATTAGTCTCCGGTAAAAATTTAATTAAAAAAAAAAAACATCAACGTCTAAAATCAACACGATTGGCAGGTTAATTTATTTACTAATCAATACATTCTTGCAATCTTAACTTATATAGCTAAATTCGCGTTAAATTTCAAATTCAAATGTATAAAAACAAAAATTTATTTGAGTTATCAAACCCAATCTTCTGCAAAATTAATTTAATCACATTCTTTGATATTATTAGAATTATTATATTGTTTAGGACAGTGGTCCTCGCTACACAGGACGCGGGCCACATGCGGCATTTAAACAAATTTAGTGCGGCTCGCACTAAAATTAAATTGTACATTCTAAAATCCAAAGTTCTATAAACAGTGAATAAAATAAAGATATATATATATATATCTTTATAGTTATATAAGTTTTATATTTTTAATTATTACTATTAAAAATGTATGCGACCCGCAAGTAATTAAAAAAAATTAAATTTGCCTTTATATAAACCTAGTGAGGACCACTGGTTTAGAGTATAAAGTATATTATTGGATACTAAATTATTCATCAATAACCATTTACTCTCGATGTTAAACATATTTTATTATATTATTAATCATAGAATTGTATTTTAAAGTCTAACGCGCGTTTCACAACTTATAACAATTGTACACTTTATTTACTCATCATGAATCAATCATACTATCAAACTATAATGTATATGAATTTCTAGTTTTCGAACTTGGCCAACGTTTAGTGTTAAATTATCTTGTTGAAAATAGTATATGGGCAGAAATTATGCTGGTGACCTAAAATTCGAATATTTTATACGTACACTCACATATTAAACCGGAGTGTGGCACGAAACGTTAAATTCTTTAATGGCCGAATCGGTCAAATTGTTTTATACAGCCAAATGTCATAAAAATCATCATCAGATAAAATATAAAGTTTTGTTGACTAATCGTCGTTAGTAATATACGAGTAATACCAACAATAAAATTTCAAATGATTTAATGTACACGAAAAATATATAAAATCAAAATGTCTAATAGTCAAATTGTATTTATTCAATAGAGAAATTAAAAGCAATTTCGTATTACTACCGAAAGTAAAATTCAAAATTCAGGCTGGTCAAAATTCGAGTCGGAAAAGTAATAAATAAGTAACGAGTACTGCCTTCCGGGATCACGTTCCAGACTGAATACTGTCAAAAAACTACTATTAAAATCTTGATATTATGGATCGAGTTAAAAACATCAAACATTGAATATCTATGAGTTACCTATCAATACATTGTTGACGCATAAAACTATATTATTTAGACATTATCTAAAAAATATAAATTCAGTTATTTTCATGTTTCTTAAGTATTTTCAGTACATTTATATAATTATATAATAAATATACAATACATGTATTTACAATAATGTGTAAAAAGGCCTGTTTATGAATTAACACAAAGAATATTTATTAAGTAAATGTTTCTCTAACACCTAGAAGCCCTTACGTTTTTCCCTGAAATCGCAAAACGAATAGGCAACAGCAGTCACACACTTTATTTGCGCGATATTGACGTTTCTATCACTCGTTTCTGACCGGCATATGTAGATAATATCGCACAGTCAACGTAAACATGCTGTCGTCGCATCCTATTTTCATTCGTTTGCATAATAATAATTAATTACAATTATTATAATAATAATAATTTGACATCAGGGCAAAGGTAAAAGTCAACAATGTACGACAAACCATTCATGACTCGCAACTACCAGTGTGTGTGTGTGTGAATGTGTTCGTGTGCGCGTGATCATTCGAAATGGGTTCGTTGTTATGGTGTGTCCGTATATTGCTGTAATTATCATTGTACGTATACACACGATCGCATATGCTAACGACTAAACGAGATGAGCTACGGTCAGATGATTCCTTAAAAAAAATCTTACACGTCGCACGCGAAGAAATATAACACGTAATGCGTGTTCCAATAATAAATTATTTAGGTCATATAGTGTTACAATGCAACACAGCGGACACACACCGTACACCTGAACGCATCTCGTTGCCAGTTTTAATCGCGCAGATCGTTACTTCGCGATACATCGTTGCTGTCGTACCATTACACATCGTATTGTACTTTTAGTTGTTCAATCGATTAAAGACGATATATGACATTATTATTTCATAATGTTATATTCGATCTAGTTAAATCACATTATCCGAACTAATCGCCTGAAGAACGAGGTGCCTGCACTTTATACGCATACTTACAGCAGACGTTGGGGACCCACACAATTTTTTGCCGCGGCCTTCCAAATATTTATCTCGTCTTATTTTAAAATTCCAATTTTACACCTCAAATCGTAATAAATATCTACTGAGTATTATCAGTACTAATATAAAGCTTTATACTTTTGACCCGTAACTGTTTTATGTTTAAAGATATCATATAATACGGACAACACCAAGCAATGATATTTATAATATGATTTTCGATATCTGTATGTACGGAATTACAGTTCGTTCAAATGATTTTACATATTATTATTAGCATATCTTAATAGAACACTCGATGAACTGTTGAAAAAACCTAGCCCGCATAAATTAAATGATTATCAACTCCTGGTATTTAGCTAACATTTTGATCACTCAAAATCATAGAGGTGAAAATATCATCTGAGATACCGAGTTTCCACTATAAGACCTTTTACACACGGAGCTATGCAAGAGAAACTCAACGGTTTTGCAATTCAGATTAATAATATATTACTAACGCATTGGTGACTAAGATCTATACACAAGAATGTTCATAATATATCTAATCATGATCGAAATCTATAATTTATTTCAGGTGAAAATGGATGAAGGACATTAATCGTCATCATTTTTCTGCATCATGAGTATTGTGATAGTGATTCTAGTGATGCATAAGTGATTGATACTACTACAGAAGAAATTAAAAATTAGAAAGTGTTGGGTTCGTCCATACCTCAATGCTTCAAGACAACTGAATTTTTCAAATGTTTCCACCAATTTAAAATTCATTTTTCGTTCGTTTCGTTCATTGTACAATAATTTAATAATAATTTTTAATAATTTATTTAGCACTAATTATTATTATTAAAATAAATAAACTATAAATAATAAATTATTAAAATATCTATCGTAACCTCAGAATGTCTGCTTGAGCACTATCACTTTTTAATTTAGCCTATCTTCTGCCTGTAGGTCTAATATATCTCTGTACCAAATTACGTCATAATCACTCCAATCGTTTAGGAATGCATAAAGGAATGCATTATATATCATATATATAAAACTAAAAGTTTCGTTAAATTAAAAAAATTAAAAAGTGATCCCTTGAAACATAACACTAACGCGTTATAACTAATTATTAACCAGTAGCGCAGTTCGTTTTCTTCCATTAAATAACATAAGCAGTGACTCAACGTGGACTAGTTAGTGACTTACGTCACAGTAATTAGTTTATAATGAATAGTTTTATGTGTAGACAGCTAAAATATATTATTGCACGTTTATACAAGACGTACGTAACGCAAAAGGATTTTCATTTGTCATTATAGGGTTGTGTCAACAATTTTTATCGTGGAACTTCTTAACTTTTTGTTTACTATGACAACAATAAAATAAAAACTAACAAAATTAAAATTAACTTTAGTTTTCACCTACTGCAATATGCCAGGACAATATGCCAAACATTGTGACTATTGAACATGTATCACTGATCTACGATACGGATGAATTGATTCTTGATGGCGACTTACTATATTTAAACTCGTGATGACAGACCAGAGTCAAAGTCGAAGTAGCTAGAAATCTACGAGTATCAGTTGGGCCATCAATATTTCTACGCTAATATCTCTAAAATCTAATATCATTAATAACATCTTAAATAATCAATATATTCTGTAGCTTTCAATATTATATATTTAAAAAAAAAAAAATCTTAAACTTTAAATCGATTAAAGAAGACTTCATATTACTATATCGATTAGATTTGAATTAAACTTTTATGGCAATATTTAATCTATTATTATATAAGTAAATAAAATACACATTTGAGATAATAAACACTGAAATATTTTAATATGCAATTAAAAAATAATCATATTTTTGAATCACAAAAAGTTTGAGGAAGTCTTAGCTATCAAAATATTTCTTCCACTTAATAATCTCTACATCCACATGGCTATATAAAAAAATTTTGTTCGTTTTGATAGTTAAAATGTTGTCCCAGTTTAATATAAATGTCTTATTTGGCAATTTTGATGTTAAAATAAAATATGTAACACAATGTCATAATATTATGTAAATTATGTGAGTCGTGTCGTGTTACAAACGTACATAGCTTAACAAGACGATCGAATTTCTTTGCCTATTTTATCTCATCGTCATTATCAGACATTACCCTAAATTCTGTCTCGGTTATGATAAACAAGTACATATTATATCTTTTTATAAATATTTTATAAATAGCGATTCCGCGAGGAAATCCCTTTCCTTTCACAACAACAACTCACTTACCACGCATGAATACCATAACCCGAATGAACCTCTACCAGAATGGTTACACGATAATATTTTATTATCTATTTGTTTTGTGTTTTTTATACGTCAAATGAGAGCGCCTATTCGTGTTGTGTAGTTTTATTATTACTGCGAGTATATTATGCTTGAGTAATGATATAATATGTGTCCAATAAACTGTGCAAAACGTTTCATAATCGATATAGTGTGGCGGCGGTGATGTGAACGAGGTTCTTATTTTCCTGTTATTACGTTCATTTTTGTGATTCTTCATCTTTTTCGGCGTTTACATTATTATTTGAGATTGCACTGCGGCAGCACGCAATGTTTTCTGCAGGATTATGCAACAGGTGACCGTGTGATATAGGTGGTTTGCCATCGTTGTCCACGACCGTGGGAATTTGCTTTAATGGTACGCGCAGCGATTTCAAATATTTTCGTTTTTCCTTTTTTTTTTTCGGCGCGACCGTGCGTTAAAATTACTACAGTCGCGAGGCCGACCGTCTTGTAGAACTTTGCAATGAAACTATATGAGTACGTTCTGCGATAGAAAAATCATAAGCAATTGCAGTACACTCGAGGTTTAAGATGATAGTGTTATTTACATCAAAAACAAAAAAACCTCAACGTTCACCATTCGATCGTTCAGTTAAACAATTATTACATTTCAGAGAGAAATTTTAGAGAAATATTATATGCGCATGACTATCGAAATCGGTGCGTCCGAATTGCATGCCAAAAAAATAAACATATATTGGAATGTCCGAATTGCAAGCCACGTCTCAGAGGTATATGTCCAAATTGCATGCCGGTTCGATTTTAGCAATTTTTTTTATTATTTATTTTTAATATCCTGGGATGCTGTATTTTATCAATCCATTTTCCTTCTCATTTTGATAGATTAAATTCTATTTATTTAATAAGCCTAAAAAAAATTTAAAAAATATTACACATATAAACAAATTTTTTTACTTCATTTTAATCATCTAAATCATCACACACACAAAAAAAAAAAAAAACAGTCCATTTTCAAACATACCCGTGAAATTCACGGACGGTCCCAAATCTGTCAAAATCAGAGAGAAAATGGGTTGATAAAATACAGCATCCCAGGATATTAAAAATAAATAATATAAAAAATTGCTAAAATCGAACCGGCATGCAATTCAGACATACACCTCTGAAACAGATCCCTGTAAGACGTGGCAAGTTTTTCGGACAGAACCCTATAAGATATCGCATGCAATTCGAAATTTTTTTTTTTTGGCATACAATTTAGATGCAGTCATCGAAGCGTAACCATCACGACCATAACTATTTACAATATAGGTTATATTAATATTCTTGTTAACTGCGGTACCTATTATACGAAATATCGATGTATAGCATTCCAATGTATTTGCCTAAAATGATTATTCTAAGATGGTTTTTATTATATATATATATATATATTTAGGTCTTGCTTTGAGATCTCTGCTTCGTGATAATTAACATATTTTCTCCAATCTACAGCACAATCGTACGAAGCCGCATACGTCAGTAGTCAACTTGATAATTTCTTTGGGACACATTATAACATGGATACTCTTAACAAATTACTTCTGAAACAACACATATTAACAAGTTGTTACACGCATTACAACTTAACTCGACATCATAAATAATACGAATACACGGCGGCGAGCTAATGAGGTTAATTTTTAAATCATCTTGTTATTATATTAAAGCTAAAACACTTCCTGTGTTTGAGAATTAAATTAATTTATAGATAAAACTTAATTAACTGTTATTCGTTCGGTATCTAAAACATTAAATCATTTATTATTTATACATAAGAAATTATAGAACTAGTGCATGATTTTTATGAATTATCAAAACTCGTTGACTGTAGATAACATATTTTAATGTTGAGTGGACATCATACATTTTTTTTTTTTTATTTAAAGTAAGGCTTCAATTACAAAGATTATTAGCCTATTAGAATGGAGGGTTACATACTTACATATTGTGACATAGTTTATATAATGTTAATGTCGATTTTATATGAAACATAAAAATTTAAAAATTTACAAATTTTTATCTAAGCCAATGAGTTTGAAGAACTTGAAGATGTTGGGAGTGTTGTGTTGATTGAGGGCTTCTTCTGGCGATGATGGATTATTGAGGAGGTGACGTGCTGAGGAGTATTTGGGGCAGTCAATGGTGATGTGTGTGATTGTAATCGGAACTTTGCATGAGTCACACAAGGGTTTGGGATCTTTGGTGATGAGGTATGAGTGTGTCAGTTGGGAGTGGCCTATTCTGGCTCTGTTAATGACTATTTGTTCTCTTCTTCCTGAGTTGAGTGGGTGAGGTTTGGAGATTGTTTTCTTAATGTTTTTTAGTTTGTTGTTATCAGGTGAGATAGAATCCCATTTGTATTGCCATGTTTTTATTATTTGATTTTGAGCTTCCTTTAGTAAATCAATGGTTGGTAATTTGCTTATTTTATGAGTGGAGTTTGTGTTAGAGCCTGAGGCTGCTACCTTCGCCATTTCATCTGCTATCTCATTTCCTGGAATTCCAACATGTGATGGGACCCACATGAATTTTATTTTATTTCTGGAGGAGAAGATGATTTCTTGAAATTGTTGAATCAATTCATTTTTCGGGTGCTGTGAATGAAGTGAGATTAGCGCACTGAGGGAGTCACTTATTATTAAAGTAGGTATATTATTATGAAGGGAAGTGTATTGGGCTGCCATATATAATGCATATGTTTCCGCTGTGTATATGTTGGTATAAGGAGGGAGTTGATAAGTTTTAACTATAGACTCCATTACTAATGCGAAACCAGTTCCATTTGTGCTTTTGGATGCGTCTGTGTAAATTAGTGTGTGGTCTTTAAAATGTTGTTCTATTGTCTCATAAAAAAGAGATATGATGATGGAGTTGTCAGTCGATTTTTTACTATAATTGAGAAGTTGAGTATTGACTTCTGGAGACCAGTTCCATGGTGCAAAAGAAGGAAAGGAGATTTTACTGATAGAAGTAGTGTTGAGACCAATGCTTTCTCTTATCTTGGTATGGTTTTCATAGATAGTCATGTGTGTATTTGTTTGATTGTGTTGGAAGTTGGGATGGAAGTTAGACGCTGTTACATGGTTTGATAGATTTGAGATTTTTAATATGTATTTGACAGTATTTATATTGCGAATGATTTGTAATGGTGGTTCTCCAGCATTACATAAGATGCTGTCTACTGGGCTGGTTCTGAAGGCGCCAGAGGCTAACCTTATCCCTTGATTGTGTATGGGATCTAATGACTTGAGTGTTTTCTTTTTGGCGGTGCCATAAATGACGGAACCGTAATTGATGAGGGAGAGTATAAGTGACTTGTATATAAGAATTAGACTGTTCTGATCTGCTCCCCATGTGAGGTTGGATAATGTTTTTATAATATTCATTCTGGTATTACAGCTAGTCTTTAGATTTTTTATGTGGGGTTTCCACGTTAATTTGTGGTTAAATGTTAGACCTAAAATGCGTATATTGTTTAAGAAGAGTAGAGGAGTGCTGTTTAATGTAATCTGGGGGATAGTAGTTCTTTTGTTGGTGTGAAAGATGATTCCTTGAGTTTTGGATGGAGAAAAAATAAAACCTGTTTTTGAGGCCCAATTAGATAGTATGTTCAGTGATTTCTGAAGGAGATTAGCGGAGGTTGAGTGATTTTTTCCGCTGCAGTATATATTGCAGTCATCAGCAAAGAGTTTGTATTTGACTGGGAAAGGAAGATTGTTACCAATGTCGTTAATAGCGGTTAGGAAAAGGGTGACGCTGAGAGCAGATCCCTGGGGAAGGCCGTTCTCAATGTCATGTAAGTTTGATGATGAGCTCTGGATTTTTACTCTGAAAGAACGATCTGATAAAAAATTTTCCAGGAACTTTAACATATGTCCGGTTATGCCCCAATTAGATAGGATCGCAATTACTCGGTCCCTCCAAACCATGTCATATGCTTTTTGCAGATCAAGTGAGATTAGCATAAGGTGTTGTTTTCTGTTAAAAGCTGTGCAGATATCAGTGTGTAGTGTTGACAAGTTATCTATGGTGGAGTGGTTGCGTCTGAAACCACATTGTTGGTCGGAGATACATCTGGTTGATTCAAGATACCAAATGAGTCGATTATTTGTGATCTTTTCCAGGACCTTGCTCATGGTGTTAATGAAAGAGATGGGTCTGTAGTTAGGGATTTCAAATTTATTTTTGTCAGGTTTGGGAATGGGGATTATTGTTACTATGCGCCATTGATTGGGGAAAATTCCTTGTGACCATATGCTGTTGAAAACCTCTAAGAGGGTCTTCATACCATTTTCTTGGAGGTTTTGAATGAATGCATATGGAATGATGTCCGGTCCTGGGCTTTTGCTATTGCAGTTTTGTAGCACTGAGTAAATTTAATTGAGGTTGAAAGGTTGATTGAAGATGGGGTTATTGAGGGAGGGATTTCTTTCTATAGTTAGAGGATTTGAGTCTTTGTATGTTAAAAAGTGATTTGTGTAATTTCTATTGCTATTGTTGTTTTGAAATAATTTAGCAAAAGCTTCCGAAACGTCGGACGAAGATGATTATATTCTGTTTTGGGAATCTCTTAATCGATTGGGAATAGGTTGGATTGTATTACCTTTTAGGGATCTAATTTTGTTCCAGAGTGATGAGGGGTCGGTTTTATGGTTTATCGAAGAGGTGAATTTTTTCCATGATACTTTTTTACTGGTTTTGGTTATATATCTAGCTTCTGCCCTTGCTTTCTTGAGTTGGATGTGGTCAGTAGTGTTTTTAGTATTTTTGTATCGGTTAAGAGCTTTTTTGTAATTTTTGATTGCATTGTTGCATTCATCGTTCCACCAGGGTACCGTTTTTTTTTTTGTTGTTTCTTGATTTAATTCCAATCGTTGTGTTTGCTGTTCTTATTATTAATGTAGTGAAGTCGTTGACGATAGAGTCTATGAGTTCTTGGGAATTGTTGGGTTTCAAGTTTATTGGGTTTATTATCAATTCATGTTCGATTAACTCTGAAAATAGGGTCCAGTTTGGTTTTGTTAGGTTCCATTTGGAGGGCCTATCATAGGAGTTATTGTTGTTATGGATAAACATTTCTATGGGCCAGTGGTCGCTGCCACTGTAGGAGGTTTGCACGTTCCATTCAATTGAAGATGCTAGGCTGGATGTGGTTATTGTTAGATCAATGGCAGATAAGGATCCGTTATAACTGTTATATCTGGTGGGATCACCATTGTTTAGTAGTATGAGAGATTTGTCATTTTCAATTAGTTGCTCAATTAATTTGCCGCGCGTGTCGGATGCATTGCAACCCCATGAAGTGTTGCGACTATTGAAGTCGCCCAATATTATATAAGGTTTTGGAAGTTGGATTATTATGTTATTAAGATCAGATATCGTGAAAGGGGTGCTGTCTGAGATGTAAATATTACATATGCAAATTTTTTTATCAAGTTCGATAATTGTTGCTATTACTTCTAGATGTGTGTTGATAATGACTTCTTTATTTTCGATGTTGTTTTTAATGAATGTTGCTACTTCTCCACTTGCTCTGTTTGCTAGTGTTCTGTTTTTAAAGTATCCTGTGAAGTTTTTTATGTTTGGATGGTGATGATTTTTAAAATTTGTTTCTTGAAAGCAGAGTATGAGAGGGTTGAGATCATATATGATTCGGTTTATGTCAACGGATCTTTTAAAAAATCCGTTTATGTTCCATTGAATAATGTTAGTCATGGTAACTTATTATTGGTTGAGATAAGGAGATTCTATTGTTTGGAGTTAGGTGGCAGAGCCTGAAATAAAAGATTTGCTAGTTTGGTGAGACGGATTTTGGTTGCAACTTTGGGTAATCATTTTGTTCATTCGTCTTGACTGGGTTTGTCTGTGGTAAATTATTACAGTGGGCCGAGGTGTGACCCGCCTGTTTACAGAGATAACATGTCATTGTGTCGTCAGTAAGAAATATTCTGAAGTTTGTATCGTCGAAGTTGATTAAAAGTAATCCGGGTAATTTGTTTATATCTTCGTTTTTAATGTGGGTTTGTCTTCTAAAACTGATAATGTGAGACAAGTCGTCGGTTGTAAACCCAGCTTTCAGGAACGTGATCGGAGATATAGTGTTAATATCAAGTTTGTTGAGTGCTTCGGTGATGAGAGAGTGTGGAATAATGGGTGAAACATTTGAGATAATTATCCGTTTGGATTGGTTTACCAGTTTGCGTATGACAATACTGTGATTGTTTACATTGATTGAGGGATGTTGATTAATTATGTCATCAGTTATGTTTTTACTGGAGAAATATACACAGAAACGGTTGTTCGAAATTCTGGAAGCGAATTTAATATTTGAAGGGTTAGTTAATAAGCTTAATGCTTTTATATATTCAATTTGTGGGATTCCATCTATTGTGTTGAAAACAATTGCTTGGTCTTTTTTAGGAGAGGAGAAGTTTGCAGTAGTTTCGGCGAACGATTTGTGTGTGAGGTTTTCGACTGGTTGGGATGAGGATGACGGATTTGTAGATGTAGATTGATTATTATTATTTTGCATGATTTCTGACGAGTTTGATGTAGGTCGGGGTAGATTGGTGGACTTGTTTGAATTTAACGTATTATTTTTCGATAGCGATCTTATACCAGAGGTATTAGACGAACGTTTTAGGTATGGTTTTGATTGCATTGCGACGGGCTTATCACCCATTATGGCTTAATTAGGTTCTGCTTTTAGATAAAGGAGAGTGGACTATGTACTATATGATATACATTACCCAGCTCGGTGTGCTGCAGCGTTCACAATGTACTGCTATCGGAAGCTAAAAATACGGAGCACGATATGATTACACGTGGTGACACTACGGAGGTCGAACACGTACTGCATCATACATTTATAATACATTTATTCGAAATTTTATGATTTTATTCTCAAATTAGTATCACAATTTATTATAACTTTAAAGCATATTAAATCATCTGCATCAAAAGTACATGACATCAAAGTACGTCTAACGACGTCGTACTTGAAATTCTTAATAATAGTCCCAACTTTTAACGCAATACTAAATGTAAGTATGTAAATTTGACAAAGAATAAATAACTTATTTAATATACTATTGTAATTATTTTGTACTCTTTTATAATTAATGATCAAATTACATGTAGTCTTACTAAAAAATTCTTATTTTTTCTTTGATATACAAAGAATAGTATAATCTTTGCACATACAAATATAATGACTATAGAGAAAAGCATGTTATATTTATTTATTAGGCGTTATTTTCTTATGTAAAGGAAAAGCCATCCAATAATGTAACTCCAGCATGGATTTACTAAATTCTCTTATAACCGAACAATTAAAGCTTATTGAATGTGGGTAGAAAGTATACAAAAAATAATCCTTACACATTAAAAACATTCAATTGGGCAGAGTTGAGCGAAAATCGAAAACTATCAAAATCATAGAAAAAAAACAAATAACTGATTATTTTTTTGAGTGTATAATAATATCATATTTTAATAGAATTGGTATTAATTTATTATAAATTCTAATTAAATATTTTTCTGAATAATTTTATTTGAGAACAAATGAATTAAATAACTTGTAAATAATATTCAAGTTTTATACAACAAAATTATAATAACAATATTATATTAATAACAATGCAAATTATAATACTAATATAATAACAATAATGTTTTGTAATATTGTACTGCAATCACTTTTCTCAAAAGCTGCATGGCGTTTATTCTATAAATAAAATAAAAATAATAAAATAAAAAATAAATTACAAATAATAATTATAATGATGATAAGCTAAATAATTTATAATAATGAGATTTTTAACTATTTTCCATAGTATATAATAAAATATGTCATAAACAGTGGCGTATTTATAGGGAAGAAAAAAAAACAGATACATGTTCCTGCAACATAATTTAGTAAAAAGTATAATATATAATAGGTATGTCATGTTATTCTGACTACAGTTTTCAAGTTACGGCTAAATATGAAGTGAGATAAAGACAAATAGGTATTAGGTATTAGGCGATAGCTTAAATTTCAAAAATACAAATATAATTTTGAAATATAAACCATCGTACAGAGAAACTATCACAGATAACTGAAATTTATTTTATGAAATTATATTATGTACTTAATTAATACTACTGTTGTACTTGTATCTTTATTCTAACAATGCTATTATTATATATTTTATTATCACTGTACTTCAGCCCACCTGGGCGTTTACACCAAATAAATAAAATAAATAAATAAATAAATAAATAAATAAATAAATAAGTATATATAATATTAAATATTATATAAGAGTATGTATTAAACCTCTACTTAAAACTATATAGGACATAGCTTGTTACAAGCTATCATAATTTATATTAATTATGTATAAATTGAGGTTTCTCCCCAGAAACATTTGAAAATACGTCACTAGTCATAAATATAGAATACATCGATTTCAATAAAATCAAAACTTCAAGATATCTACGGTACACTAAAGTTAAACACAATTATGCGGAATAATAAATAAGAAATACTTAAATAACGAATAATGAATAATGAAATAATAAATAACCAAATTATGAGTGTGTAGATCTGGAATAATGTATAACAATGAATCGTATACATTTAAATAATAAATATAAGTAAACAAAAATAATCAAATTAAAATTAACTGAAGAAAAAATAATTTTTTATTCAAATAATATTTTAATCAACTAATCCCCTACTCTAATTTGTAGTTGAAAAAAACTCTAATGTAATTTAAAATTGTATCGCATAAAATAAAATTATAAAATTATAATTTAAAGTGGTCAGCTTAACTCATTCATTAAAGTAATATTTATATATCTTAGTTATGTTTACTGTCCAACCATTTAAAAAACTAAATATTTACAAATATACATTGTATATTAATAGTAAATATAAACGGTATATAAATATAATAATACAAATTATATAATTTGAATAAAACATATTTTCAGTGCGAAAAGCATACTTAAATTGTTCGATTGTTTGTACACACAACAATACATTTTTAATATTATTAATAAACTAGTAGTATTCATTTTACGTGATAGATTACGTGATAACTAATTGATAGACACGTGACGTTATGTAATGTCGTAAAAACAAATAGTACATTCGCTCTAGATTTTTGATTGCTAACAGAAGATCTAAATCAAAATCCAGTAATAGAATGAAAAAATCCAACAAACTGTTTTAGCTGCTTGGGCAACATTTATAAACGTCATGGAGTCATACAATAATAACTTCACCTGTCAACATATTAACCTGCACGATTGGGAATAAAAGTAATTAGTATAAATTTATTACAATATTTAAGGTATTTTAAATATAATTATTACTATTTATTAACATATATGATTTTAAATCGTTCAAAATATAATATATAATTTTAATATTATTATAATTAGACAGAAATAGGATCTGGTAAAAAAATGACAAAAGTTGATTATTTATAACATAAGTTAGATACTCGTATACAGAATATTTCGTAGTTTTAGTCGATGATAAAAATTGTTTTTTAATCTTATTAGTTATTACTTTTTAGGTATTTAAAAGAGCTAGGCCGATACCAGGGCTGAACTGGCTAAGGCAACGGGTGGGCGATCCCCACTTAGGCCGGTAAAATTTTTGGCTTGAATTATTTTGGGCTGATAAAATAAAAACTGAATAAACGTAAAAATTGTATATTATTTGTATTTCTTTACTGATACTGAATAAAATAAAAAAAAGTAAAATAGTAATTTACAAAATTTTGGACCGAATTATCTGTTTCCCCCGGGCCGATTTTTATTCCCAGACCGCCCCTGACCGATTACGATACCCGATATTAATATCGGCCGATATTGGGATCGTCGGTTTAATCAGGTATCGGTTTTTTTTCTGAACCGATAGTAAAACTGATTCAATATTGTTATTTCAGTTATTTGTTTTATTTTTTTGTTCGTTTATTCAATTATAATGATTATGTAAAATTATTAATTGTAATTTATTAATTTATTATTAATGCTCGGTACGGAAATCTAATATATTTTGATGTGTCACATGATTTAAATGTTATATCGGTTTATACATCGGGTATCGGTCTTTGAAAACTATCGAATTTTTAAGTTTTTTTATATCAGTTCATGGAAGAAAATATCGGCCTGAGTATCGGTTTTATATCGGCAGTATAAATCGGAATATTGGTTAACGGAAAAAAGTGTTAAGTATCGGCCTAGCACTAATATTTAACGCAATATGACGTGAATTGTCTAGTGATCATATTCTTTACATTATTCAATAGTTTTCGGTATAATTCCAAAAAGATAAATATTAATATTTTCGTGTGTTTAAATAGTTCTTGTCAGAATTTAACTATCTTAGACTGAAGTGTACACGGTAGATTTTATCTAAATATATTAAAAAGTAAATTCGAAAAAAAATCTATTGAGTACAAACTGTTTACTATAGCTGATGAATATGTTAAAAAGGATAAATACATTTTGATGTATAGATGTTATACGTGTTATCAGCAAGGTATGAACACTTATGAGTTATTTTTACGTAATTTCGAGTACAATGAGAATATTACATAAATAACAAAACGAAATAACGTGTAATAGTTGACATTAATTGAAATCACTCGTTATACATCAAAATCTCATTATTAGTAAATTGATATACAAGAAAACTTTTGGATATATTATAATGAGTGTAAAGGTGTACCCTTTTAATAAAATAATTATTTACAACAGACATTAAAAATATTAGTTCTACATTGTGTTTTAAAATGTGTTGTCAGTATATCCCAGCGAAATACACGAATTTACGATATAAAATATATTCTTATCGTATTATATATTTCAAACGTATGTTATAATTAATATTTAACGTTTATTTCGGATCGCCTAGAGAGTAATTAATCGTAACCAGATTTTGAAAAATTTATGACCGACACTAGCAGCGTCACCCTACCGTTTTTTATTTACTCGATTTATGCTACCACGATAGTCGTTGGTCGAAAAAAAAGGAAAAATCAAAATTTTTGAAAAATTAGCCTCCGGCGGCGGCATAAAATAAAAGAATAATAAAATTATACACTGTGCTCGATTATAGTCAACTACGTGGGACCAGCGAGAGTATAAAATGTTAAGTTATACGAATCGATTACCTAAAACAAAGATTAAAATGCAATTTCTAATTTGTTTCCCCTACGTTTCCTTGTTTTGAGTATATATGCGTATACACTTCACTTGAACTTTTGACCCGCCTGCTATGTCACTTGAATTTCTCAAACGATCCTCCACTTTCAATTACATGGTCATATGAGATAAATGGAGAGTACACTGCAGTCTGCTCCGTGAGTACACAATCGAAGAAGTCGGCTGCGCGACGATCGCGGTAATAATAATATATACATTTCCCGTGCACAACAAGATTAATGTTCAAAGCAATTACCAGTTCAACTTCATTGTTGTACTATTTTATAGCCGTGTTAATCCCAACTAAGATAATTTATAGTTTTACGTATTATATAAGCTTATTAAATCTATGTTCATAGCATATATATATATATACAACCCCAAAATCCGTTGTAATGCGGACGGCAAAGTATTCACGTGAGGTTGGCAAAATAACATTTTTTCGAGTTCAGTCGCTTATACCATAACAATATTACTCCTATATCAACTAAACATGTACCCACTCACGATGGCATGAGAGCACGTATCGAAAGGAAGGCAAGAAGCCCAATTATTTGAATCCCTAATCTCTCTTCCGTTATACAATCCCATTAGGATCAACTTGAATATTATCGTTACACAGAATTCAAAACTGTTATCCAAAACTGGATTTTTTGTAATTAAACTTTTGTGTTCTTATAACTAGCTATACATTTTTTTAATGTCCATTTAATAAATGCCCATAATACTGTAAAAATACAAAATCATTCATGTTGATACAGATAAAGATTTTAAATGTTGAAAAAATTTAAAAATATTCAGCTCCCCATACTATAAAATAGCGTTTGTGATACGGATTTCTACTATTTGGCCATCTCGATAAAAATGAAAATACACGTTTTATTATTCCATTACTTGCTTTCACATTTTCCAGAATGCTGATCTTTGATAAATGCGTATGGTAAGCGGTAGTGCTGCCACTGTTGGATATGTCCATAAAAATAATACTACATGATATACTTATTTGGACAGAGTATTCGACTATCTGTTACCCTGTTTACGTACACCCGTGGAGGTGCAATGTCCGACTTGTATATAATAATGTTTTCGAAAAATTCTGTAACCTCTCGATTATATTGTCGCCGCTTTGTCAGCGATTTATAGTCATAATTTTTCGCTCCATAGCTGTGTGTGTGTGTGTGTGCATGTCATGTGTACACATTATTTTCGCCGTACATCACTTCATTTCCCTTCGGGCGACCCACAATTTCCGTTTCGCTGTATACTTCTACAGTCGTGGTCCATATTTCACGGACGCGTGATACTCGTCATATAAATCCGATAAAATATTAGATTCCTCGTATCGATGTATAGCGTATTGAATTTAAAAATATCACCGAGCGCAACGTGCATAGCTCTTCGATAAACGGTTCGCTATAACATATTATGTTATATATATATATATATTATATACGTATATAATTTATTATTTGGAAAGTAAATAATTAATAACCAAACAGCAGTTGAAAGTAACCGAAAACACAAGTATCGTATAGTACATCATCATAAAGGATATAGTATGTTTATAACAATAGAAACTATGACTCGAACACGTCACTGAAATGATTAAAGAATATAGGCGTTGTTCGCTTATGCATATGACTATCATTCGAATCCAATACACAAACTGAGGTTATTTTATTAATAGTTAGACAACTAATTCTGTTTAAAAGTAGTTAAGTCTAACAAGTGCTAACAAAGGTCCACTTATAACCAAATAATTTTATGAATTGCTATAAAAAATACACTTGGATTTATATATAGGTATACTACGAATATCGTTACGCTAATCTGAACATAAATAATTCAAATAAAAATTTAAAATGAAATAAAATTATGTTCTCAATAAATAACTGAATACGTATCTAATTAAAAACAAAAAACGTCTAGGTAGTACATTAACGGATTTCTTTTACATTGACATTGACAGGAACTCAGATGTACGCAACGACTCTTTGACTATAGCTTCGACAGTGCGGTAAATATTTATTATTTATTATTATTAAATATCACAACGAAATAATAATTATATTGCATCGTCGCGTTAATATAATAGTAATATAATAATACGACATTAGATAAAATATAAATCGGTGCATTATTTCATAATTATTCATCATCGTTATACACATGTCATGTAATCGAATAATTGCACATATTATATAGCGCTCCACACTCATATCACATTAAATTCACATTATACATTTTTGACTTTGACTCAAACTTGAATAGTACAACACACACCCACATCATTCGTACTTTGACTTCATAAAGCAGTCAACTTCAATATCGTTGTTGCACACACAAATTGATAATTTTATTATTTTTAAATATAATATATGTAGGTACCATAATCATATTACACATGATCAATCGACGTGTATATACCTCGTATTCGCATTTTTGTTACACAATCGAATAATAATTACATTAAGTGAGCTTCTTAGAACGTATAATAATTATAAGCAGACAGTTATAATAAATTGTACTTTGATGACCATTACGATTTTAATCGGCTCCTCTTTTTCTTCTTCAATATTATGGTTGGTTTTGTAGTCCAATTGTAGTCAGATATGTACTATCCGCTCTTCCTTGTTTCCAGTTAACTTTTTCAGTTCTGTGTAGCTTGATAGTTTAGTATCAAAGACCATTTGTACGACAAATTAAGTTTTTGTACGTCCTCGGACTCTCTTACCTTCAATTTTCCATTCTATTACTATTAGTATTCTATAAACTAGTTAATTTTCGTGCCACAAATTTTAACCAATCATCTTTCATCATCTTTCTTTGATGGTTTTTTAGTGTATCTTTACGTTAATTTATTTTACTGAATATGTTTTCGTTAGTACAGTTCTCCATTCAACTATTTCACAGCATCATCCTCCAAAACTGTATTTCAAAGCTTTTGAGTATTCGTTGTTTTGCCTTATTTAGTATCCAGGTTTCACAACCATACTTTATACGTATACTTCAATTAAGCATAAATACTCATACTACTGGAACATAAACATTTTCTCTTATTCATAAACGCTGACTCTGCCTGTGCGGTTCTGGATCTTATTTCCATGTTGCATCGACCGTCTTGATTAATGGAGTTGCCTAAGTATTTAAAATCTTCCATTTGTTCATGCAATCAATTTCTTAAATAGACATTAATTTTATGGATTCGATTTAATTTTTGGCTCATTATAACTTTTGATTTTTGCCAGTTTATAGTCAAAGGATACTTTTGGAAGTATCTCACTATCTCTTATATTGCTTTTTTTAAATAAATTGGTTACGACTTATGAATGAACTTCTTCTTAAACTCGAGGCACTCGCGCGCGTTTACGTACTCACCCCACATTATTCCATGCATAAGAACTCGCTATCCACCCGCGTGATCCCTGTGCGTACATTAAAAGATTTTAATAATCGTTTTCAGGCCTAAGGTATATATATATATATGTTACGGGCAATGTGGAATACCGGGCAAAGTACACTTTGCCCGGTCAATGTGGTCCTGCCCGGGCAATGTGAACCACGGTATTTTTCTAATATCATTATGGATAATGATAATATTATAATGATAATATTATTATGGATTCATTATATTATATTGATGGAATGAAAAAAAAATTAATTAACATCATTATTTTATATATTATATTATATTGTATTATTATATTATCTCATAAATTAAATTTCTAAAAATTAACTAATATCATTATGGTATTTTTCTAATAAATTAAATTCAATGACATTTTATAATGAACTATGACATATTTGTACAAGATTTAGAAGAATGACACTTAGAATTACATAGCCTGTCTGCTTTTCGACACTTGCATTTATTTGTTTTGCAACCCTGTGTACAAGTACACCGATCATATCCTTGTCCCCCTAAATTAGAAAAGCAGCGGGCTGCTTCTCGCAATGAAATTTAATTACCCGGTACGTCTTCGATCTCTACAAATTTTTCTTTACAAATCGTAAATTGGTTTCTACTGTATAGTTGATTATTATATTATCATTATCCATAATGATATTAGAAAAATACCGTGGTTCACATTGCCCGGGCAGGACCACATTGACCGGGCAAAGTGTACTTTGCCCGGTATTCCACATTGCCCGTAACATATATACTATTTGACCGAGCCCGGTTATTAGCGGCCGAATGAGTTATTAATATTACATAATTACATTTGAGTTCGTGATCGTCCCGCGATGTCAGAATGAAATTTCAATTATTTTACGAATTAAACCAAATCAATGCGTTCGGTGGTGGCAACGACGACCGGTCCATTAGCATATACATATCTATATATCTGAAGGCAACATAACGCACAGCTATACGCCATACAGTGCAATGGTGAGTGGGAAATAGAGTACAATATAGGATGTGGTTATAACACATATAACGGTTACATGGGACGCGACACAGGTGTTTTGTGTTTATTTATTTATTATATAGCAAAAGCGTGTAAAGAAACGGATTTAACGTGTATGTATACATATGTGTACATTTAAAATACCCTCTCACTCTCTCCTCCCTCCAACAAGCAACAACAACGACTCGTTGCGCTCGGTAAAATTGTATTTCCTTCGACAACGTGGTGGACAAATATTTTTTAAATTTTTCGTTCGTACCATGTAACTCTATAGGTGTACACGGTAATAGTACGTAGTAATAATAATAATAATATAATAATGTAGCAACGCACAGATGTCATCGTTTGTACGCGGCGCTGAACGATAACGTTATTACGCCTGGCGGGCGAATACGTGCGTTGTCTGAAAGGCGGTTTTTATAAGGGCAAAAAATTCCTGGTAAATAATTCGATTCCGTCCGAACACGTTTCGAATTCGGTTCCGTGGTGCTAGGAAATAAAAATAAAAATAGCTGTAGGTAATTCTTTTTTGACGAGCTGTGTGCGCATCGGGAACAGGGGAGTAACTACAATTTATATTGTATAGGGAGGCCGGGTGATAAAACGTTTACGAATTCCGACCGCGGTGTGAATGCTACCGAAAAGTCGATTTTCCGCTCTTATCGGACGCAGCGATAATGATTTTTAAAGACGCCAAGTTTTTATTTTTTTGCACACCGTTTATGTTTACACTATCACATTATTTTCGTTCGTACCTATAGATGTTATACCCATCGATGGGCATCGTTTTCCAACGTGACAAATACGCATCGGCCCAAGTACTACAGCAATTTACGATTATTACGATACGCATATACAAACATGCATTAGTCTCGATTTCCGCAGATGCCCTATAACCCGTCGTGGTTCTTCATTTTAGATTTAAATTATTATATATTTTCTTTCACTGTTTATTTAAACAGAGACAGCAGTTCTCAAACCAGTGCATTGTCATTGTCAATATTTTTACATATACGATTTGAAACAATATTTTGCTACTACTTTGCTGTTCGTTTTGATTAACACGCCAAGTAAGTTGTTTTGAAATCGTAATAAACTTTATAATGAGGTAAAAAGAAAGAGAGACGTGTGTGAAGTCCGAAACCATTTACGAAGCCGAAGTTCTTGAAACTTTGGCGATAAAGTTTTTTACTTAGTCAACCTCCTCCCACATCTTTTCCGAAAAATCGAACGTGCAGCCACTACGTCAGGTATTATAGTTATTACATATTATACACAATGTCCATATTGTATCATTGAAAACCCGTTCGTAAGTTTCGTCGGTATACTGTATTCAATCCCAAATCTGCTAAAATATTTATGCTGCACCACCGTCGATGAGTATACGAGTACGTGCCCACGCACATTTTGACACGCGACCATGCATTACGCGTGTAGTTATGCTTCTAGTTTGGAAATTCGAATAATCGATGGTAACGTATAAAACGGTATACACGTATATACACGTATGTGCAAACTATGTATATAGTAATGTCACATTAACGGTGCGAGGATAAAATGCACGATTTAATTATAAAACTATTATTTATTAATACTAAGTAACGCTTCTTTGCACAAATTATGACGTCGTCGTAATATAAACTCGAGTACACACGGTTTCGAGTACTTTATGTACGCAACAATCACGTGACTCACACTATTTGCACGCTGTATCAGATAAGTATATATACCACATATATATATAATGTTTAAACGTGGGCACACATGGTGTGACATAATTCTTGTACCCTCTCCGCTCGTTCCGGTGGATTTTCAAGTGTAGCCCCGAGGCTTCGCACGACTCCCTTGCTCGAATGATTCGATTTCCGTCTGCATGATTATGATATATATATATAACATTTATTTTTTATTTTTTTATCGTATTTTGACGACGAAATGCACCCTAGTGTACCGTCAAATCCTGCAAGATACGTATCCATATGTATGTGGCACATGAATATTGCATTCCTTAATGTGCAAGTGTAGATCGGATAGTGCTCCGCCACAGGCCTTAACTAATCCGTACTTTCAAACTTTGAAATCCATATTATACATTATTATCATCACTACGGTGTAGTGTTGTTTACGCGTGTGATATAATGAATAATACACCGAACGAAGTGAACCGAACACATTTTTACACGGTGACGGTGGCGCGTAATTATGTTTCACATTAGTTTTAAATAATTGAACGAGGTTTAAATCGTTGTTCGGGAATTAAGATTTACACCGCAAAATCGCAGCGGCTCTTCGCTAATTCACCGGCGAAAAGATAGGTATATTCATATTTAATGTTTTGTGGTTTGTAGCTGCGGCAAACCAAATAACATTATTTCAAATCAAAATCCATAAACCGTAAACGCAAATGCCTAATGAGTTACCATACATTAGTGCTTACTATAGCAGTGGTAAATGCAGTACTCTAACGGAAACAACAACGAATTGTTTAAGCCGTGCATTCGCGCACGTTCCGTCTTTCACATTGTTGATGTTGTTTTACGATGCGGTGGTCGTGTACGATTTCGGTGTTTATTTTTATTAACTATTAAAAATTGCTAATAGATTTTAAGAATTAGTGGCAAAATTCATATAGAATATAATTTAACATTAGAAAAAAGTAATTATTGTAAATATAAAAAATGCAAAACATCTCATTATTAAAATTTCAATGAATACACCAACACAGTTACACTTACATTATCATGTACTACATTAAAACAATAACTTATGTATATGCACTACTTTACCACGATGTAAAGAGAACGAATTTGATAAAACTTTCACAAAAATAAAACTTATAGAATAATATGTGTTACAAAGCCGAGGATAAAATATATAGCAATTGTGTCGTAACTGTGCAATACGTGTTGGATTTCAAACCATAAAAGAGCCAGGAAATCATTTTACGTTTGTAACTACCGGATGAACTGAATAATATGCATGACGACGTAGGTACCTTATCAAATTAAGAAAACCATTCATAAATTAATACATATTATCGGTAAGTAATTTTGTATTAGGAAGTCTGGTAAAAAATAAAACTCTAATTACGTAAAAATAACAACAAAATAATATTGTACCCAGACGAAATAAATTTAATTACTTTCTTTGAAGAATAATGAATAACTTCAAACAATGCGCAAGAAATATGAAAATATATTAATTAATTTTATCGGAATTCGCAGAAAAATAACCACAAATTGTATTACGCAACTTAAAATAATAAATGTTTATCTGCTGAAATAATAATATATTATATTCACAATAACATAGCTCCAAGAAATTATATTTTATACTACCAAATTAATTTTAGCCAATAGTAACTCATTAATTATATAGTTAATAAAAAAATGATACAAGGTTTGTATATTTTCTAAACAAATATTATAAAAACTTAATAAATATAATTATTTGCTAGCTATAACGTATTTTTCATATTACACAAAGGTTGTAATAGATCTCGGATGTATGTAAACACCCGTAGCTTCGTATGAAGATAACTTACGACCATATTTTAAACTAACCATATTAAATATCAACGCGGTATCCACAATGATTTCCAAACGAGAACTCAACGACGCGTGACGGTTAAACTGAAAAATCAATACAATTTTAGGTAATGCAGTATATCTGGAGCGAAAAAGAAAATAATTCTCAAAAATCTAACGCACGCTCCTTTTTACGTAATGTCTTTGCACCGGTAAATAGCTAGTAAATAGGTGTATGTGTGTATGTATGTATATTATACATATATAAAGTACGCTCCGAAAGACAGAACACAGATATTATCCACTACATTTAGCTACACCAACGTATAAATAGGCTGTAATAAAACAATAACAAAATACAGCAGCAATAGCAACAGCAAGCAGCGTCGACAACGACGATGACAAGACGAGGAAAAATGAAAAAATACGGTCTGTTGCAGATTAAGATAAGGACGCACATACGGGGTTCGAATAACTACAGCCTCTGGTGACGGAGTGTGGAGGAAAAGAGAGATAGAGAGAGAAGCCCGAAAATTAAAATTAAATTGCCCGTAAAGCGTGAACCGAAAGGGCCCAGTCCCACGGCGATAAATTCTGAATTACCGTGGTGACTACTACTTTTTTTTTTTTTATTTATTTATTTTTTTAATGGAGAAAACCTGGTTGAATTTATGATTTTAACGCGTTATTCTTATAGCCGGAAGCTCGTTTCGGCCGCCATAAGCCTAGGCGCATCCACCTGCACAGTAAGTATAAAAAATAAATAAATAAGAACACGACATGAAAAGCGTTGTCAGCAAAGGTTCCCAACATAAAGTAAATATGTACATTTATAAAAAAAATATTATATAGGTACTCAGTAGTGACATAAGCATAGAATAATATAGTGTTGGTACTCATACAAGGTATGTAATCGGTAACTGATGGTTTTTAAGTTAATCGCAGCGATGTAAATTGTTTTGATTAAGTAAAACCCGGTCTGAGTTCAATATTATTATATTTTATTATAGAGTTTGGGTAGAAAATCGAGACGACAATACACGAGTGAAATATGCACGTCTCGTCAAATCCCGGTCTAGTGGAGATCAAATTTTTGGCCAACGATACCGTTCTCTCGGTATAGTACTCATAACAATACACGATTCCAAATACACGCAAACATATACACGAGGTATTTCGAGAAATGACTTTCCTTTAGTCAAAGTCTTATTCCGTTATCATCGATTAGAAATCTCACTTATGACCCTCGTCAACTGGTCTATATGAAATATAATCCTAAGGTGAACACAGATCGTGTACCGAACAAGTACTTTGGATGAACAATAACCGTACGATTTTATACACAAATATATACTTTATTAAGTACTATAAACTGTTTTTTTATACATACTCGTATTGTAGGTAGAAATGGAAAAATGTATGTATAGTAAAATTTAAGTAAATACGACAAACAACAATTAGAATAATCGACGAAATATTATTAATAAATAATAAATAATAATAATAACCAAATATAATAAATATATTATTCCAAAGTGCAGTCACAGTAATATACCAATGAATAATTAATTATGATTCGGTATTCGATTTTTATACTTCGACATTTTTAGAAAATATTCCGTAACTAAATAAATAAAAGTTTCAAAAAATAGCCTAACTTCATATGTTATTTCGTCTTCTTATTGATATATTGATCTACTAAGCTACTATTTCTGGAAAATATTTTTAATTTACGTCCAGCGAACATTTATCTCCGTAATGTTATTGCCATATTTGAATCCAAATAACGAATAATGTATATTTTTATATTATGATCATCCTCGAAAAGTACATCGAATTGCTTTCGTTAATTTAATTATAATTATATTTATCTATGTAAAATTATATGTTTTTATGTGTTTAACATTTATTATTGATCACGAAGTATAAATTATATGATATTAAATTAAAAATAATATTACCTGAAATGCATTATTCTATATTTACTCAGAAACTTTCTCGAATGCAATAATTCACCATCAGATATATATATATATATATATGACCTTATATATAAATAAATATAAATAACAAACACTTCAATGTGCTGTGTCAAATCGATTTTTCTTTTTTTTGTATATTTTTATCTCGTATAGCATTCGAATAATTATAAATATTTACATGTACATTTTTACATGCTTAACAAAAAATAATTGAGCCAATCGATGTTTAAATCGCACGTATTTTCAGTACATCTAAAATTGTGGTCTTATTTTCCACGCACAGTAGATAATTGGCGACGAATGTTAGACCTTTACAACAACATACTAATTATTATTATTTTTTTTATCTCGTTGTGTCACTATTTGATATTTACTTTTTATACACTTATCTCGTTTTGGTATCCAAGAGAGATGTAAACATCTTGTACAGATAGTATACTACACAACTACAAATTGATGTATATATACAATAACAGGCATCGTGAACAATATTTTGATTTGAAAGAATCTTAGATTTTAAATCTTCCAACGCGTAGCGCATATGACCATATTATAAACGCGTTACAAATATTATATATTTATGCATGGTTGTAACACTAATGTTTATATGATAAAATCTGAAAATGGCAAAACTTTTCACGTTCACGATTTAATCACAATAATTATCACCGTAAAAGTTATACAACATGAAACATATGGTTACACATTAGAATACTACAGACCAAAATAACTGATTTATAACAGCATTGGTCGATTATGTTATTATACTATTTATAATTCATATAATTACCTATAGACGTTGAAGGAAGAACGTCAAGGCCCACTGTAACAGTTTTTTCATTTTTTAAACACATATGGACAAAAAAACAAAAATCTTACCATTTAATATCAGAGTACAGTGTTTTTATCCTACACCGCCGTGAACGTATTTAATATAATATAATATATTAGATATAGAGATAGAATATAATACTAAAATTAATAATAATAATAATAATAATATACTTTAAATGTGTTTTCAACTTAATAATAAATTGTATTTGCTATGTCCAAAAAAAAATGCACAATACATTTTTAACTACCTATTGTATAAACTATATATTATTGCATTCTGAGAAATGAATAATCGTTGCCTACGAATAGGATAATCTGAACGCCAATAATTATACAGTCGACTCGCGATATAACGAAGCTCGTTATAACGAAAATCTCGATATAACAAATAAAACTATCGGTTTCTTGAAAATCTCGTGATATAACGAAAAATTACGTGTATTTTAGTCCCCTCGAAATAACGAAGTTATTTTGACCAAAGCTCTCGCTATGCAACGAATTTTCACAATTTTGGGGCTTGATATTACGAATTTTACGAGTTTCGGCTATGTACAATTGAAAACTATTGACAAGAAGAAGACGAAGTCCTTGCCATTTTAGAAATTGACAATAAATGGTATAGATTATCTACTGTTTCAGTCAGGTAGTTATCAAAGTTTAAGGAATTTGTTGCTATCGACGATGATTTGGCTGTTTGTGGTTCTTTCACTGACGATGAGATTTTTAAAAATCTGATTACGAGGAAGTTAATGATGAAGAAGAATGGTCCGAAGAGCCTCCAGTCACTAGGAAACTAAAGCAGGTCTCCGTGACATCTTAAACTATTTGCAAAATTATAACATAGACGATAGTGTATTTAGTCACATTTTAAAATTATACAACACAATTTACCAAGTAAGCGCAAGTGGCTATAATAATATAAAAATAACCGATTTTTTAAAAAATAAATACGTATGCATGTAATTAAATAAAATTGAATAAACAATAATTCATATTGAATATGTAAGTATGTAATTTTAATATGTAATCTAATAAAATATTCATTTTGAACTTTTTTTTAAATCTCGTTATTACGAATTTTCGATATAACCCACTTTTTCCTTGTTCCCTTGAAATTCCTTATATCGCGAGTTGACTGTATTACAGAACTACAAGTTATTTAAAATATTATACCATCTATAATCAATGGTATATATTTTTATATTTTATAAGTCAATTAACTTATTACATTTCCATCACTACAATAAAAGTATATTTAAATTTGTTTAATTATTTACAAACTTGTTAAGTCGTTCTCTTAATTATTTGATTGTTTGAAATTATGTTCTTCATCTCTAAAGGTGTGGCAAATGTTTATTATCCCGAATATATTTCGTTCTCTTTATTTAAAGAGAGTACTATAACATCGTATTGGTTCATTGAAATATTCAAAAAGGAAAAGAATTTGGAATACTCACTTTGAAAATTCTAAAAACAGTTGTGTATATTGAACATTCTAAGAACAGTTGCCGTTATAATAATTCTGCTCCAAAAATTTCGATGTTCTTTTATCTTTTATTTTTGCTTTTCAAGCCATGTAGGTATGTTTTGGCTTCTATATCTAATATGATGTTAATCGGTCATGGTCTTCCGCATTTTGAATTTTCGCCATTCCATTCACATTTTTTCGAACTCGAACTGACAAACCACTACCGTCTTCTTCGTAGCATCTTTATACTCAATTTATTTATTGGTACTATATTCATTAACATATCCTCTACCCTTAGAAAATGGTCCGTTTCAGTTTTTTAAAAATGCAGTAAACGGCCTCTTAAATATTCGTTTGATTTCTGCGTTTCTCTTCCACTGATTTTCTCCTAAATCCAAATTTAGGGTGAATTCGTAATAGTTTCCCTTAAAACTATATATTATCTTATCTCGTTTCTTTGTGGAACCAACCTCACGTCGCACTACTGTAAATACCAACAAAATAATAGACTAACGACCCGGCCAGGAAACACATCCACCGTATAAACATACAATCAGCAACAATGATGAATCGAATTGCGGGCAGAGGAGTGAACAAGTAATGCAACTGCATATGCTATTGTAAGGGATTGGATATCAAGATGAATGGGCGTCGCATAGAAAGACTATTGTTTATTAAAGTATTCAGTAGCGGTTCACGATTGTTGTTGATCGGGGTCGGCGAGAATGTGACATTACGTATGGCAGAAATACTTATTTCAGGCTTAAAACAATAATATCGGTATATAACTCTTGATGCCAATTTGGTATATAATAGGTACTGAATAGGTAGAAAGGCGTGATTTTATTTAACCACATAAAAAATCCTCTGTGCGCCACTGATGATGATGACGTTCTTACAAAATTGTCTAGATTGTCCAGAGTTACGAAACGGTACTGCTTGCATAGCTAACGCGCTTGCGTCGAGCCTATTTTAGATTATAATATTATACGTGTCACATCGGGTCCGCGTGCACAATACAAAAAATGATCACCGCGATACTGTCGTAGTCGTAGGCATACCTGTGTGGCCCGAGTCACCGGGGCAAAGAGGAAGAAGAAGAAAAAGAATACAAAGATTTTGAAGGTGAAGGAATGGCTGCCGTAATATAATTAGAATAATAATAAAAATGTATTTAATTGGTTAATGTTATTATATCAAATAAAGCTGAAATTTCGTAGAAAATATTATTTATATAATAAATCACTTAAAAAAAATAATTCAAGCTCTTAAAATAAACGTTTTAAGTTATATTACAAAAAAGATTTGGCATTATTTTCTTTCTAAACAATTGTGTTCCGTTTTTTAATTTCTGGACCACTGTGCGGTGGAGTATTCATTTTACCACGTAAAATTATAAAATACATTTTATTTTGTGTCCAAACGTTATGTCTATTTGTACACAAACGTGTTGGCTTTTGGGTCAATGTAACCAAACGTCCAACACCCGTAATACCGAATCTATAAATTTTGTTACCCGAGGTACAACATAATAATAGTGCCTCTAAAAGTTACCAATAATTAATTCATCTAAAATGAGTTAACATATGGATTATTGTACGAAATGTCAAGATGTAATACGTTAATTTTCACACAAACACACTATAGTAATATTATGTATTTTATTATAAAGACATACATTCATATGTTACGGAAACGATTGATTTCAATAAAAAACTTATAATAGATTTTAATACTTACATTTTAATTGATGGCATTTAAAAATATATCTACTACGAATTAACTAAACTTTATTTGTTTTTTCTGAAGCGAATTCGTTTATATTGTCTTTGTAATCGTCAACGGCCGATGCAATATTGGTTCATCTTTATTTTCGAATGTTACGTTGTCGAACGGTCATACACTTTTATCAAGACTCTAGTATTGAAAATGTGACAAACGATTGTCGTTTCAACATTCCCTGATCATGACTTGTTCAACTGCCAACTTTGTTACATCGAAACTACTTTATTGGTAAATACTTGGTAATGATTTGACAATAAAAGATACAATTTAATAAAAAATTCTCATTGAAAATTTGAAACTTGCACTCGGGTCACGATACCCCCTTCGATCCGATGGTTACCATCGATAGTTTCGACCGCAATGCTTATAACATTATTTTATACCATGGTAAACGTAATAATATTGTACGCGACGAGTCGTCGGGTTTGTTACGCGAACAACGCCCTCGACCTTGACCGTGTAACGTGCTATAGACATTCCGGTTTCTGGTCCTATATGGTTTTTCTGTTTTTACGCGACATTGTTTTTTTTTCCCATGCGAATATGTCAACGCGTTACCGTAGGTCGAGAAATACCTGTACTCGTCTGACGGGCATGCACGCGAAAACCCGCACTGCGAAGGTCATTCTCATTGTGGCGGAAGCGCGGCAAACGAAACGTAAATATTACAACAGCGTACTGTACCGCCAGGAAATCATGGTATTTGTGTGTTACATCATTGGAAAAAATTGTTTCTCGGTTGGACTGAGATTATAGTTGCCCGTTTCAATCGAAAACTACGGTTGTAAAATGTATAGGTACGGCGTAACTGGACGATTATAGCTGTACAGTGGTCAAAATGTTAGATGGTTTTCTTAGATATTGTTCACTTATACGAGTTTTTGTCAGTAACTTTGTTCGTTCTCAATAGATAAGGAGGGGTGATTTAAAAACAATTAAAAATATCACACGTATAATAAACTATATTATTTTATTAGCTATAGGCTATAGGCTTTGACCGTGATG
The DNA here is from genome assembly GCA_034509805.1 of Sipha maydis. Classification (NCBI taxonomy): domain Eukaryota; kingdom Metazoa; phylum Arthropoda; class Insecta; order Hemiptera; family Aphididae; genus Sipha; species Sipha maydis. The sequence goes on from JASXSY010002669.1 coordinate 74,848, forward strand.
AAATCATCACAAATAAAAAATTCCAAGGGAAGCGATCCACCCATTATCCCCTTGACGTTGACTACGCCACTATGTCTTCACAGAGCGCTAGACATTTATGCACAACGTTTCGGTGGACTACGGCGTCTCATCGATGTCCAACTCGATCGCAATCGGACATGACAACATAGTATCGGCGGCGTACTAGTACTTATGCGTTCCCATGACGTTCCGCCCCGTACCAAAACTGTAATCGCCCTGCAAGCCGTCGATCCATGTCATACCGTGGTTATAATTTTTCCAGTCACGGATCTCGGTATCCAACGCACTACACACCGAATGTCTCGCACAACCGAACGCATCTCAACAATGATCGCATCTGTGCGCATATTGAGTATTCGGTCGGTGATCGTTTATCCAATCTCGCCTGATACATTACGAAATTTACTGCAAACGGCCAAACATTCATAAATAAATTATAAATGCGTCTTTTATTATTCGTACATAACGGCAAGCAGTAGCGAACATGCATATGCTTACCAGTGGACAAAAGATGCACAAGGAGTCCCAGATGTGCACCGTGTATGCCGATTTTATGTTATAATTTTACTGATCTGTATATAAACTCCATGTGTTAGTTAAATAATACGTATCACATTCAATTCTGAGTATTACAAATATAAATGAGCTCTCACATACCAAGACGAATAAATTAGGAAGCTAATATTTTATCAACATTTATGATTAAACATTCCGTTTCGAATTTTTAATTAAATTTAAATAAGTAGTATCTACAATGTATGTATATTATACATACTTGTAAGTGCAATCTATGTTTTCATGAATCCTAATCCATATTATTTCTAAGTATTAAATGCAACGTACGAATGCAATTCAACACTTATTACGTTTAATATATATACATATATTCAAAACAAAAAAAATGGTTACAATATTTATGTATTTTTTTGTTTGAAACTAATTTTCAGAAACCAATAAATGGTTTATAATGATGAAATGGTGAATTCGTAATGAGTACAGATAAAACAAACTTAACAGTAAACAAAGGTTTTTGATACACAAAAAAAAGCTAGATTACAATTTTTATATTTTTACTTTGTACAATGAGTATGTACAATATACAATGTATATTATTGTTACACAAGCATTATGTAAAAAAATTATGTGAAAGATGTTGAGCAATTTTTAAACGACAGTGGCTGAAATAAAATCCAAAAAACAATCACTGCAAGCTTATTAATTAAACGATGTTAGAGTAATTTTATCAGATGATATTAATCTCATGATACTGAAGTACAGTTTGATAGCCGTATTTTATTTGTCAACGTTTAGAAACGAATTGGAAAGGACCATTATGTTCAAATACGGTACAATTTTCAGTCGTCGAGCCGTAAACATTCCAACGTTTTCGATTGAGTCGGACCCGCTTAACAGCTATACTGTGTTTTTACTATAGGCGTAACTGACAAACTGCATTTACGATGTGTATTATAAACTATTATATAGTTGCATACGCTACACAGTGAAGTTTATATACAAGTTATGACCGACCACGGATTATGTTTCATGGCGTCCTCGTCGTAGAGTTTTACTTCTCCATTCATTATACTATCCACAAACTATTATTAATTCGACGAATAATTGAACGCATTTAATTCTAAACATCCATATATAACAATAATAATAATAAAAGCGGTCGTGTTACATTATGCATGTACATGTATTAAGCACGTATGAGCACAAAACAATTAATATGTAAAATAGTTCCCATACATCAATGCGACGTATACATTATATACATATGTATACATAGGTATGTTATTTGTACACATGTAGATATGTTGCGTTATATTTATTTTAATGTGCACCTATAAACACTATACGCTGTATAGTACTTGTTTCCAAAAGAAATCGGAGAGGCGCCATAGGTATATGATAATTGAAAATGTTTAATTTTTTATTTTTCATACGGTATATGTAATCATAATTAAAAAATGTTCGATTGTCAGTTGAACTAGGAGTGTACCTAATAGTGAATACAAATGTTTCAACACGGCAACTTTTCAGTTCCAGACAACATGCGTAAATAGTTTTGGCACCATGAAAAGGTCATTATTTTAATTCCTTAAAACGCTACCACAAAAATATTGAAATCACGCAAATACAGTAAAATATATGGAATTGTATGCAACTAGTGGCGTGTTGTGTAGTTTCCGTCACCGTCGCTGCCGTAGAAACAACCAGGTGCAGAATAATAATAATAATAATAATAATAATAGACCGTCACAATACCGTTTTATGTACCGAATGCGAATTCACGAGAGAGCCCGTACGACGACCGTAACCTCGGTAGAGGTCAAATGCGGTAAACGAGTGAACTTATATCTATAGTTTTTTTCTCTTTTTTTCCGCAGAAAGTGAAAACATCACGAACTATTCGACTATACACAAGATAGGCTCCTGATTAAAGGGAATGCTTAAACGGGATAGGTCGACGCACGCGTATTTATATACTTTCCTCTTTGTCGTGATGATAACTATCCATGACATCGGAATAGTGTTCAAAATAAAATTTTTTCCCATAATGGCGAAAACGTATTTTAAGTATGTAAACGAGAGTCTAATAGAAAAAGAGAAAAACCCGTTAAAAGTTAACTCGAAGGTTTTTTTGTTTTCTATTACCACTAATTTGTATGATACACTGAGAGTATATAAAAAATATTAATTTACTCTTTACCCGATAAATATTCAAAAACGATGTAACAAACACGTTGTAACGATCGAAATTATAAATATAATAATTTATTATAAATGATTGTGCGATAGTGCTCTCCGACCCGCGGTCCTCTCTGCCACCGCTCAAAGGCAACCTCGAGATACACACACACTGTCACGCATACCGAGTACCCGTGGTTCGGATGACCGGCCGACACTGTATCATCATTAACGGTCTATAATATTGTCAAAGTGTAAAGTACACCGGCCAAATATAATTTTAAATAACTGGTTTTATGGAAAAATTATGTAACTCTGTCCCATGTATTACCCGCCAAGCTCCGGCCATTTCTTTTATTACTTTTTCTTCGCTTCAACGGGCAACATCATGGCAGAGTAAAGACAAATACAATCGTCGAGTGCGTCTTCAGGACGGCACTCAATGACACACATATACAGGATAATGTAATTCTGATTCATGTTTTGCAACCCCCACACCTTGGCCGGTGTATTAATATTATTAATAATTAAATAGATTTGACACCTTGGTGTTCTATAATATATCAGACATCTGATCATTATTTATTTTATAAGCACTGGTAACCGATATTCGGAGCCGTGTTTGAAAATGGCCTATGGTCCATTTTCATATTATGATATTGTTTGTTTGTCTTTGTTTGTTCGGTGACTATCAGTTGCGGCCAAGTTTTTATGCCGTATGGCTTTTCTTGGCCATAAATTAAATTTTTATTTTATAATATAAATGAAGAATAAATGAATAAATGAAATACCAATCCCCATAACTCGATTTTAATGTTTTTTTTTTCTTTTCCAATTTATTTATTTATTTCTATACAAAATCCCGCGTGTTCCGATTTCTGAATCTCGGCCGTGGGTTGGCGACCCATACCAGCCTCGTCAATGTACCCTCCACGCCGAATCTGGGTAAGGCCTGCGTGCGAGACGTTACAACGTATATTCTACACCGAAATGCCACCATAATCGTTTTATGTTGTATGCGATTAAAAATTACAGATCACAATATAAAGATATGTGCCTAAATAAAATTCATTATTTTTTCCTCGGACAAGGACCGAAGCGCGGTAAATCATTTAAATTAAATTGATATAACTAAGTGCGATAGATCATGATAGGTAGTGATTCAAAACTAGATATAATTTCTGCTTAAATAAGGAGTGTAGGTTAACCCATTATAATTATGTTCTATTATTGCATTTCATTATATTCTCGCGTTGTTCAATAGCATAAAGGTAAAGTGGGATAAATTAATAAACAGGGTAAGTATAGAACCAGATATTATCATGATCAGTTTTTAATCTGTCGATGTTAAAACTTGAAATGATTTTTTTTAACTATGATTTTCAACTATGTACATTTAGAAGTATTTCATTAGAGACCAATAAAAAAGAGATAAGTTAAAAACAAAAATATTATTGTTAAATTTAAAATAAATTTTGAGTTTTCATGTCACACTTACTCCATTTTACTTTGGTGTATTTTTCATTTTTCTCCTCGTATTTGGAAGATCGAGTTTTGGTGTATTATTTCAATATTGGACGTATATATATATAAATGGGTAATATACTTCGAACATATTATCTTGAACAAGATACTTTGATATTTGTTTGGTTTTCTCGCTTTATAATTTGTGAAAATTCAAACCACATATACACCATATATGGCGTGTGCATGGGTGCAGCAGAAGGTTCATGTGCTGCATCTGCCACATTTTTGGACACATTGAATCACATTTAACCATATTGATTGGTCTGTAGGCCGGTCGGGCCAATTTATTATTTAATAATTTAATATAAATCATAAGTAATTTTTATTTGATTAAAAAAAATAAATAAATAAATTGAATAATTATTCTATGAATTTATGTTATATAACTAATAATTTCTGATAGTAATTATAACTTAGTGTTTTCAAAAGCAGTGAATAAATGTAAAGAAGTATGTTTACATTTGTCAATTATTAAAAAAAAAATTATTACACTATTATAGCCACTTTGGTAACAATAACACAGCCTATATAATGTGATCAATTATTTTAACTGTTCAACAAAAATTAGGCCGATTGTAAAAATGGATTGTTTAATTTTATATGCTTCATCTGCAATTAAAGTCTGGCATGCCTATGTTATACACGTATTTATACATATCTATAGTAGTATTTTATACACGTCGAGTGCCAGTATAACGTTGGCGTAAACGGGACAATTTAACATAATTCCAAGGATATCGCAGGACTTGCAGTGGCCACGGTCATCTAGTGCGATAGGCGACGGGCTTTCACAGTGCATGACAAAGCGGAGAGAGAGAAAGAGAGAGAAAGAGAGAGAAAGAGAGAGAAAAATAAATAAAAAAGAAAATATATGTTGCTGCAGTGCAAACGGATAAAAAGGACACCCGGTGAAAGTGGCCACGAGGGGCGATACAAAATATGATGCCGCCGAAGACGGAGCGTTGGAGCGTATATATATATATATATATATATATATATATATATACATACTTACCGTGTACCTACGTTCATATATGTTTTTTATAATCAATTTTATATCCATTCTGTTGATCGCGTGCGTATGTAAGACTGACTATAGGTACTGCTCCGCAGCATTACTTATGGCCGATGCACATTCTTGTGGCAGTCGATCGAAACAATAATAAAATATATATAATGTGTATATGTTGTGCCTACCACGAGTCTGTGTGTGTGTGTGTGTGTGTCGATTACTGCACGACAAGATGTGTTCAAATGCATCATACAATATGCCTACGATTTATATTTTATGGGATATTGTACAAGACGCGTTGTTTACCAGAGTGTGGAAATCTACTGGGGCTAGTTCCCCATCAATATAACATTGTGGATGTGCATTGTACACACGTACAGATGATATATATAAATCGTGTCTATATTTCAATCATGTGTTCGGATAAGCTTTACCGCAGAACAAAAATCACATGTGCGCCCGTATTGTAGTAAATAGTGGAAACGAAGAACTGAGGTATTACCCTTCTCTAAATCATTACAATCCTTTAAAATGATACAGCGGATATTTAATCAAGTTAAACGGAATAATATGTGTTATGGCGTGAAAATGCATAACCGACACATCTATAGACATTTATTACTGTGCTTTTGTCTAGGCTTTTGTTATACAAATGATTTATAGTAGATATAAAAGAAAAAATAATATTTTAAAAGTCGCTTATCCCAGGTTTATTGCAATGGTACTGATCACCGAATACACAATATTTCATGGTATCTCGTTTTATGTATCAAGCAATGCTTGTTATAACTTAAATGTTTTAATCACTACGAAAACAATAAGATTGAATCAACAAATACATTTCTTACAACTATGGTTATTTTTAAAAATAAAGGTTTGGATGTTACAAAGCTCAATCTGAGCGCAACGAGAACAATTTTCTTAAGAATCAAAACAATAGTGATAGCAAACAAAGTGTTATTTAAATAATATACCGATGCTATTAACTTCCGTAACAAATATTAGTGTTTAATCTTTAGGGAGACCAAGTAAGAGAAAAAAATGAATTTTGCTTTATATATTATAAAGTATTATAAACCGAAAATTAATGACTCAATTAGCAGCCTCGTTTTATAATATCGCATCCGTACCTACCAAATTTACCGCTCTAATCTAAAAGTGCATTAGTATTCGAAAATAATAATTATCAACGCCATGTGGTGGTCTACTATTCGAAAAAAAGTATTTTACATTAATTCCAAGTTACCCGTATTGTGCGATAAATATTACGTGTTTCATTATAGAATAGGTATAATAAGGGCTCGTGAATTTGAAAAAATTATAATTTTTTTTAAACGTTTAAGTTTAATTACACGTCTAGAACGCTATTACAGTATATAAATAAAACTCCAGTCATTAATTAATAATAGTTACTAAAACGTTTTGCTAATAATATAGACGGTGTAAAGCTTTTAAATTCACAAATAAATTTATATAAGTACTTATTTTACATTTTTGTGATATTATTGATTAACTTCTATAAAAAATAATTTTATTTTCCTATGCTTAAAAACGAAATATTTCTGTAGGGTGCTACACCAATTCTTTCCATCTTCTTTTTATTTATTTGTTCAATGCCTATTTGTAGGGAAAGTACGAGGCTTTATTAAAACGCCATATTCATCAAATCCCATTAAAAAAAGCAATAACTTAAATTGAAATAGAGTAATAAGAAAAACCTGGTATAGGTACTATGAAAAAGTTGATAAAATAATATATGCATATTGAATAATAAAAAATAACTAATGAAATGATTTCACTAGATAATTATGAAATACTTTTCGAGGTTATAAGTTCGTTACGTTTTTGCATAAAGTCACGTACCAATGTATTTGAAAAACAACGGTCTGCAGATTTATAATGAATAATTAATAAACATAAATCTTTATAATAACAAATTCCGTTCTTTAATCGAATTTCTTGAACAAAAAATACTGGACTCTACTGAGAAAACTTGTATGATGACCCATAATACAATCACGTACACACACACAAAAGTAGTAAAATACGACACAATACATTTATTCACGATTTGTTTTCGTAAAATAAAATTTAAAAAAAAAATAAGTCATAAAATGTCCTCGAAGTTAGCGCGAGTACGTCTTGTTTAAAATGCTTAGAAATGTCTGCAGTTCATTTATTTTACCGTAATGTGCCCGTAACTTCCTTGTTATTTGTATCTCTAACAAAATGTAATAACTTATAATTTAATTCAATAAATAATAAAAAATGAAAAATATATAATTTAAACGAAGTATTTGATCTACATTGTTTAAAATTATTCTTATATGGTCGTAATACACAATTTCGTTTACAGAACATACATAAAATTACATACTATATTATAACAATAAATACGTACAGAGAACAAAATATTTTCCTGTATAAACACATATAACATAAAATGTGTATCTGTTAATTATTATGTTCGATTTTTAAAAATGAAACATTACGAAAAACAAGAAAAAAATTATATGGTATTAAATACTTTGACATTAATGCAGTACCCGATAACACCCAGTCCATCACTAACTTTTTCGTTTAGATATTGTTTTAAAGTGCCGGACGTATTATTGTGTATAGCATACACCTTACCAGTTGAAACGTTTTTATTTGACCTTGATCGTCAGGATACTATTAAAATGTATTATTATACTACGAAATGGGTAACAATTACTCCAGTAAAAGTAAACGTATTATAAATATTATTATTGACCAAAGAGAAAAGGTCGATTGAGTAAACGTTTCAACATAACGATGATGGTGTTGAGTTATTTAAATATTTATTCTAAAAACGAAAAATTAAATAGAAACTCAAATTTAACAACTCATTAATGATTAATGATTGAATTCGATAAATAGCTTTGTAAAAAAACATTTAAATATTTAGAACACGTGGTCGGACCATTTACAGATATAATATGTATAATATATTCAGTAAAATATTAAAATATTAATGATAATATAGGAATAATGTTTATATATTTTTTTTTAGTGTAGAATAATACTTATTATATATAAGTAATTTTTAATCATCTTCCTATTTTCAAAAGCCACTAATTGAAATTAGGTGGATGGATGTTGTGGAAGAAGACCTTGAACGATTGGGAGTACAGAAATGGAGGGAAGTAGTTCAGGACCGTGAAAAATGGAGACATATTGTGATGGCGGCTAAAACTCTTAGAGAGTATTAAGTGCCAGAGAAAGAAGAAGACTAATTGAAATTATTATTAAAACGTAGAACAGAAAAACATATTCAAAATACAAAACATTCGAATAAAATGGCTATTTTCTTACCCTATATACTATAATATATTTATCACATACCACAAAAACAACGTTATTTGTTAGCAGTTAAAACTAAAAAAAATTCACATGCACTGCATTTTTGTTGTTTAGAAATTCTTAATTATTCAAAAAAAATTAACTATTCTAGAAATCACCACGGACACGTCACAACGTAACCTGTTATCCATTCTATTACGGTTTTTCTGTTGTAATTTCACAAGTAATTCGAATGTCTTCCACACCGATAAGCTTCGGATTAGATAAATTACCGATCTGAAATACCTAATATACGTTGATGCTTTTGTTGTAATAGACATTCAGATATCGGTTTGGTTTCGAAAGCATTTGTGAATGCTATGTTTTTTATTAAAAATTTGTTGATATCAAGGAAACGTTAGCAACAAATTATTTTTATAAAAGTACCTTTAAGTTATCTAATGCATATATTTTTCATAATTGATTGAAACAATATTTTTATTAATTTATTAACTTATAAACGATAATCCAAGTATATAATTGTATTACTTGCATTTATGTAGTGATTAAATTAATTGTTTATTTATTTAAATGTTATTTTCATTTCAATTAAATTACAATATTCTTTAATAATAAATTAACATTTTAGTGTATAAAAATTATGTAATTCTAATTTTATTAAATTTTTCTTAATATTAGAATTAAAAATTCACTGTATTAGTCAAAACGTTTAACTTTTGTATGTATTCAAAGAAATAAAGTTTGAGTTTAGAAAACAAATTACGAGAACTAAATGATAAGCACTACTAAAATGATTAACTGAATCATTGGTTTTATTTTTTTAATTTACTAACAAATTATATTATCAAAATTTTATAAATATTTATAAGTATAATTACCTAATTACCGTTTCGATATTATATTTTTTCTTCATTAATAATATCAAACAAATATTTTGTTTAAGTATCTATATGACTATATATAGATAGACTATATATTTATTTGACTTACATTTCAGATTTAAAAAAAATTATTATTTCAACAGCAAATAAAATATTTTATAAAAAGTGTATTTCATAACTAGGTTAATTGCAATTTACTGAGTTATATAATTTAAAAGTCATCTTGTTTGTATATGAAAAATACAACCATTAAAGAGTTGCTTTTTTGGCCCTTTAGGGTAAAATTACTGAAGTCTACTTAATCTAAGCTTCTTTAATCAAAAATGTACAGTACTATTTTGGTAGTATATGAGTGTATACATTATAATTTATAATAATTTTTTTTCCCTTGATTTATGATTAACATGAAATTGTTATGCTATAAAATCTACAAAAAAATATTATATTCATTGTTATATATCCTCATCAATAATTTAAAACCTTAAATGTAAGCAAAATATATAACATTAGTATCCACCAACATTTTTTTCTTCATCACGATAGGTACTTAAAACTCTTCTGAATTACTTTCTATTAATTTTACGTTAATTTTCTAATCATCCAATGACTAAAGGATTAATTTAACTAATTAAAAAATAACGCATAACATTTTTATAAGTAAAACCCACTGTATTTGAACTATTAATCTCAATTATCATAACTAGTTCAAACTTTAAATCTGTTTGGTATTTTATATAAACAATAAATTTAAATAATACAATATACTTATATTTACATATCAAACTTTGACTATTACTCATCACAACTCGAGTCATGAATGTGCTTCGAAGAGGAAGAGAAGTTGAAGTGTAGGTATTCAAATATTCACCTTTTCTCAGAACATTTCTTTGGCATTGTTATTTTTCGCATATATTATTTATTCAAATTTAAAATTTAACCAATAAATACAAATTGGTATAACAAAATAAAATAAATATAATAAAAGAAAATTAGCTTTCACCATTATAATAATAATTATTACAATTATTGTATTCTGTATAAGATTAGGATGAATCAATTCGGTCTTTTGTAAATGTTTAGAAATTCGAATTTATTGTCAAAAATTTTATGAATATGTTTTCATATTTTTGATTTAAAAAAAAAAATAAATATTTTGATTCATCTCATTCATACATTTTGTTTTAAAACTAAAATTGAAAAAAATATGAGTTTCTACCCATATCTTTTTCTACTTCATGAACTCTTACATTTTAATGAATGGCAATTAGGCAGTTACTATAAAGTTTTGTACATAGATAACCAAAAAATTATATAGATAACGGATAATTCATTAAAAACGTATCTAAATAAGATAAGTATTTAAATATTTATCTAGATAATAAAAACTAAATATATCTTGATAAAAAATAAATAATTTTTAAAAGTTTCATCATTCAGAACTTAAGTTTGTAAAATTATTATTTTTTATTTTTTTTTTTTGCGCATTTTCGGAATAAACATACATACATATATATATATATTGTATATTATAATCATCTGAATGATGAAACTTATATTATTTACAGTATCGTATTTTTAAATTTTTTTAAGGACGAAGTTTCGAATTTTTCTGAAAAGTAATTGATCTTATAATATTATGTAAAATTTATATATAAGTATTTTATTTTTATACAAGCATTACAACCACATGACATAAATTAATGTTCTATTCCTCTGTATCTTCATAGCAAGTAATATATGACTTTCAAACCATTTTCTTTTCTTCTGCTGGGATTTATCTCAGATATCGAATTTATTTAAAAATATACTTAAAATTATTGTTATCTAGATAGCATAAAAAGATAAATGTTTTACACTGGATAAATCATTTAGATAATGCACAACATTGTTAATACAATACACAAGGTCCATTTCCCCCACTTTCAAATTTCTGGTCCAATCCGGTCCCAAAAGTTTGTACCTCGTTTGTACCTCTAGTCTCTTTGTTTGTACCTCAGCAGTTTTTATTATTTAAATAAAATTAAAATTAAACCCAAAATTAAAATTAAAGGAACAATTAGGTAAGAACGAGACGTAATCGATGGACACCGGTTTCGACCCAAAATTTGGAGGTGGAAGTGGGTTCAAGCATCTCTCAAGCACCCTCAAAACTAAAACAGGAATAACTTAAAAACTTTTGAGGTACAAACAAAGGGACTGGATCGGACCTGAAATTTGAAAGTGGGGGTGCTGGGGAAATGGACCTAATATACAATACAGTATTTAATACATTAAATTAGTTTAAATATTAACTGCGAGTACCTATTCCTCTATTCAAGGTTCTGAAAAAAGCTTTGAGTGATGTTTTAGTTGAATTTTTTAACTGTACATATTACTTTTTTATTTTATTTTTATTCTTTTTTCTATAACCTAAAGATCAATCAGATTTCCATTAAAATATACTATATTGAAATACTTAAACGTAATAATAAATATTTAAAATTACCTAGGTAAATTTCTTTACATTTTTGTCAGGCACATTTGTATAACAGTAATAATATTAATGGTAATAATAATAAATAAATAAATAAATAAATAATATATAATACGATGAAATAAAGAAAAAATATCATTACACTAAATGACAAAGTAGAATAAAATATAGTATAATGTTAAATATGACATAGTACCTAATTACCAATATAGAACGAGTTTTACACTTACCAATATTAATGTGACGTGAAATCTAACATTTAATTTAAACAAATTAAAAAATCATAAAAATGCAAAAAATCGTCTAATTACAAGTTAAATATTTTCATCATCTCATAAATTTTACTTAGAACTGCTACTAAATCTGAAATAGTAATTCTCCACCACATCAACTTGTTAGTAAATTCGAGGGATTCAAGTACTTCTTTATAAACATGTTTTTTTTTTGATTTGAATAATTTAAATATTTTTTAATAACTAAAGGGTAAGTAGATGATGTTTGTTTATAAATAAAAAACCACAAATAATTAAAATACTTACTGCGTTTGCTTTTTGTACAAATTATGAATAAATATTTTACAAGTTTTCGTATTTCTCGTTCTCATTAACCTATTCAGTAATCCGCCAATCAATCTACTATTCGCGTTGGAAGCAGTATTTGTTTAAACATTTATAACAATCATAAATATTTAAAAACCATTTTAAGATATTAAAATACGGATTCGAGAGAACCGTTTAATTAAATATTACATTTAATATAACCAAGGCTCACCAGTAATAAAACCAAATCGTTTTTGCGTAAGTACTTCCTAAAGTATTATACGATCGAAAGAATATCTAAAGCTACTAAAGACATATCGTACTATCAGTACAAGAGGGCTGTAAATCGAAATTTTTAAATTTTAATGTTTTGGTATCTCTGAATTCGTATTTTTTTTTCTTTATTTTTATTGAATGGTGCGATCTATGTTACTATATTATTAAATTTACTATTAATGAAATAAACTTATTGTACTGAACCAGTTTTATAGGTAGTTGATAACAATAAAGCCGTAAAACGAAATGTGGCTTTATAAATATAACTATTTAGAACAATAATAGAAGAAAATATTGAATAATATTTGTCATAAGTACTTATATCTGGCTGAAGATAACTTACTAATTATTATAAGCTATTAAATCTTAAAAACGCTCTCCTGAACAGTTTACCTTTTTTGATATACGGCCCTCTTGTACTGACAGTACGATATGTCTCAGAAAGAATTTAAATATTTAGATATATATGTATATATATAGAGAGAATTATATACCTATAGATTAGCTATTAATTAATTATACACTAAAATAGTAATTGATATTTCCTATATCAGCGGTTTTTAACCTTTTGTAGAACACGGACCCCCGATGAAAGATTTTTAGAAGTCGCGGACCCCTACCAATTTTTCGTCGAATACCTTTTTTTTTTTTTTACAAAACATCTCATTTTATCATAACCAAAATTATAATAACTATTTTATTATAAATATATTATTATATTATATAATATATATATATATATATATATATATATATATATATATATATATATATATTAATAATACAATTATTAGATTTAGATACTTAATTGTATCCAATTCCACATTACCATCGGTGTAATAAAGATAATATAGGTTTATCTCTAACAATATAAGATATATTTTATAATTTTATATGAAAAAAATTAATAATAATCCAAAAATATTGTAATAATGCACTCATGTCACATATTGACTTATGTTAGGTGTAAAAACTGCCGCGGACCCCCGACATGAGTATTGCGGACCCCCAGGGGGCCGCGGACCACAGGTTAAGAACCGCTGTCCTATATAACCGTGGTAACGATTAATGATGTACCTACCTATACCCAGTGACGCCGAACCTTTTTTATATTACTGAGGTGAACCCTACTTATGAGCACCCACCCACTCACCAAAACATTATAATTTATCAGCAAATATTGTATTCCTGTGAACCATGAGTATTTACTATCTAGTAATTACATAATATTATTGAATATGTTATCATACAATAATAATAATCAATCTAACACCCGCCCATCCATAACCTAAAGAAATTTTGGGATATTTAACTTAAATTTCCATATGTATTCCTGCACCTACTAAAAAGTGCATTTGTATTTTATTGTTTTCATAGTTTGTATTGAATAAGTGTAATCGATATCGCAACTAAATGATCAGATTACAAATCCTATATTTATTAATGAAGTTATCAATCTTTTCGCAAAAATTAAAAAATAGATTTAACTTACAATGTGATATAAATATTGAATAAGTTTGCAATTATTATAATTGATTAATAAAAATAGTATTCATTTATATGTTTAACTATATATTAATTGTTTTAAATGTTGTCTCTTCTAATCCAGAAGCTCCACCACTGTAATTTTTACATTGCAACTATTAGAAAACTAACTGAGGTTCTATGATAATGAATGAAACCAAAACCCTTCTGCGCCCCTTTGAATCTACCATATGATATTACACTGGATAATGTTTCTGGTGCAAGTCTAAGACTCTTTCAGTCATCCCATCCATCGATACGATTATTATTCATTAACTCGTTACAATTGCGTATTTGTGATGGACCTTCTGATCGCTTTAAATAATGTTCATGCCACAATTTTATAAAATAATCACTACTCTTATTATATCGTACACTTTAAGTAAATAAACTATTGCGGCTTTTTGTATCAGCTGTTACACATGTCGCATTCTTTAGGAACAATAGTCGGAGTATTCCGGCATCGTCACACCATAACTTGATAACGGCTTGAGAATAGTCGCGTCATTTCAGTTCTGAATAGAGGGGGGCACATGCTTTGACTGGTCCAAATGAGTATAAAAAAAAAAACACCAGACCATTGAACTGCTTTTAAAATCAGACAAGGGAAAATGTCTACCTTGCCAACCTCAAATGACGCCATTACTTGAGAACGGCTTGACGGACTTTTTTTTTATGTATTCGTAATTGTCTGGACAAGATTTATATGAAAAACAATTTTCAGAAAGTCTACCGAATAAGTCGAACATTTGTTACATTTAATATAACATATGACATGTTCAACGGTTTATGACCGATAGACTCTTGAAATTACTTAACCAGTTTTGATGGAATTTGTTACAAAGATAGATGAGACCTTAAAAAAGGATATATTCTTCTATGAGTTCCTCTCCGTTCCGGATGTTGAACATCATATTGGAGAAAAACACAAACTACCTTTTGTCACAAAAATAAGAAAAGAGAAGTATCAGTACACTTGATAAAACCCGAACAAGCAGTTGTTTTGTTTTTGTTATAACAATCGAAAATAGCGGAAAGTAACTTCTCCATTACACACCTAAATGTGCACCTAGAAAACTGTGAACGTGTCTGTTTTACTGAAAATAATTTCCTAGGGCGATTCCAAAAACAACATTCATCGCTTTTTTCGATCGCTTTACAAGAGATGAATTTGCAAGAACTTTTCTGTGTGTTGAGGTACGGTAATATTATACTTGGAACACAGCAGAAAAGTAATGGAAACGTCGAATTCAAGGTGCTCCTATTCAGAATTAGTCCGTTGTCAAACTTGGAGATGCCTTAGGTCGTGTTTACACGGTCTATGTTAGTCATATGGAATGTTTTTATTCGAGAATGCTTTTCTACTATTCTATTTTTATACTCTTTCAAAGATATCAAAAATCTCAATAATCAGGTATTTTTAACATTTTTAAAAATATTTGAGGTAAGAGAGTGGTCAGAGAACGACATTAATTTATAATTTTGCCCTAAGAAACTGAGACCAACTGATAACTATTATTGGCAAACATTTATCTGATTTCGGGATGAACGGATTACAAAGAATCGAGGAAGTTAATAATGATTAATACGAGAACTAGATCCCGATACTGCTTCTATATAACAACAAATAACGGAGGTCGTTCTATTTTTAAACAAGATAATATCGAGATACCACAAAACCGCAGGGTCTACGCCCTTGTCTACGCTCTCATACCCCAATCTACTAATTTACATACAAAAAAAATTTGTCACTACTCACCGCTACAGGTTCAATTCAAATTTTAGATTTTGTAAACCAAATTTTGATTTTGGATATTCCCAAGCAATGTGAAAGCCATAATACAATGAATTGTAAGAATAATGTAAGAACTTAATAATTATTTCTTTCGTGTACCGAGATTTTGGACATAAATGATTAGATTTCATCTCAATCCCGAACACAAAATTCTGATATGTATTATTTTTAATCTAGAAGGTCTATGAAAATATTTATGGCGACTAAGCCCTTACAAGCCCCTTACCCCCATTTTGAACCTATCATTGGTATCGGGTAACGGTCTTTAGATATCAATTTCGTTTCATGAACAGCGTTCAATACGCGAACATTCGCTTTCAGACTCTTTTTTTAAAAGTAATTAACTGTTGAAAATTTAATTTAGATCCATTTTAAACTGCGGTATACTAATAACCGATAACCGACCACGATCTATGATACCACCACAGAATAACCAGAAGGCTCACTTAATGAGAACTCGAAAATTAGTGCAAAATGTTTGGGATATTAGTGTGGTCAGGATTTGAAAATAATTAAAAATTCTCTTTTGCTGCTGAAACTCAATCTACACATTTTTGATGTTACCACTATAGATAAACGAATCGCGGACGTTTGGCGCCCATCGTTTCGTCCCGACAAAAAATCAGTCCACGGTCGTTTCGTACCCGGCAACTTTTAAGATAGGACGTTTCGTCCGGGAAAATTATTAGCCATAGGACGTTCGATCCCCGACATACTTTGATAATCTAAATACATTAATTTTAAATGAATAATTTAATGTTTAAATGACAATATTACAAAATATACAAATACATTATCAATATTCATACAATATAATATTACAAATAGTCAAAATTTAAATGAATCACAATAATAATAAGTCAACACAAATTTCGTAAAAATGAATAAATCAATAATATTTAAAAAAAAAAAAATTTTCTTTAAGATATTGTAGTTTTATTATTATGTATTAATGTATTTATAAAAATGTGTAATTAATGTTTTATCATGAAAAAATAAATAATATTTATGTGACTATAAATAGTTAAAATGTTTTATTGCTTAAAGCGTTAAAAGTTAAAGTTAAACTTTTTTTTAGTTGAACTTAAACATTATTATTATTATACAATAAAATGATGTACAATATTTATTGTACCAATAAGTTGTAATACGGGACCACATAATATTCTGTGGTTGTACAATTGGTTATTATCTATGTACAGGCTACACTGATATCCCAACAGGTGTTGCAATTCTATCCCCCATAAGAAACCCGTGTAATTCTAAAAGAGTGAGCCTTCTGGTTATTCTGTGATATCACTGTGCACCACAATATACCATGCTCTGATACGGAATAACAGTGATAACATGTTTATCGTGATTACAGAAAATTTAAACGAATCGTTTCGAAGATTGAAAATCTTTCAATTTTCCGATTTTTTTTCAGAAAAAAATATATTTGATGTAAAAATGTTTATAATAAAAAAAATTTTATTTAACTGTTCTCGAATTTTAATTGCTTACATTTTTCTAAAATTTACCATTAACGTTGAGTAACATGGAAAGCTGAATTTTGAATTATTCCTATGATTATTGATTATAGGTATATAGATTATTATTATAGGTATTATAGATTATCTTACTATGGCCGAGGAAGTAGAAGATTTCTACGGTGTTTACTTATTGTACTGTCTTAACGAGAAATTCAAAGGGAGGACTTACATTGGCTACACCAAGGACCCCAATCGCCGTATAAAACAGCACAACAAAGGTGTTTAAAAGTGGTGGAGCCAGAAAAACTAGTCTTCGAGGTCCATGGTAATGAGACTTAAAATTATCACAATGTTTGGATGAGGAAAATACATTGTTGTCTGTTTTCATTATTAATACAAAACTATTAATGTTTACAGGGAAATGGTTCTAATAATACACGGATTTCCTAATGATATATCAGCACTTAGGGTATGTCCAAAGTCAATGAAATTCAACTTGAGTTAATTAACAATTATGATGTTTTTGCTTTTAATTTTTTAGTTTGAATGGGCATGGCAAAATCCCAAAAAATCCAGACGGTTGAAACATTTAGGACCAAAACTAAGAACCGAAAAAGTATATGACTACAGTATTCGTATACTTTCTGAAATGTTGCATGTCTGCCCTTGGAATCGTTTAGCATTAAATATACGCTGGCTTAATTCAGAATATCGACGAGACTTCAGTGTTAGTACAAAGGATATAATGCTGTGTATTTATTACCATAGTAAAAAACTAAATTTTTATTTCATAGGACGACAAATTTCCACCCATGCATATGCCTATATGTTATGGACCAATCGTGTGTAAGAAAACTGTGCCACCAAATAACATCAACTTGTTGGATGGCTGCATCAAAAGTCATATATGTGTTTTATGTGCTCGTAGTTGTTCTCCAGACACTTATTTATGTTGTTTAGAACCCGATTGTCAAGCAATCACACATATATTATGTCTCGCTCAAAGATTTTTAGGTTCATCTGATCACATTATACCAATAGATGGCGAATGTCCTGCTTGTGGCACCCGCGTACTATGGGCTGATTTAATCCGTAGAAAAAATGGATGTTATAAAGATTTAGTTTCTGTTGGCAAATAGTTCTACATAAATTATTGTGTTCAACATCACTCATGTTCCTCTTCAACCAATACTAAACTAAGGTAAAGACATTTTTTCACAAATATTTGTACAGTACAAATGTATATTTTATTTATTTTTTAAAAGTTGATTTATTCAACTTTTATATACTAACCATCATTGAATTGATGACAATATCAAACATCTATTTTTTATTAATTTTTATTAAAATCAAGTCTTTATCTAACATTGAATTGTAATTATTGTATTTTATTTTATTTTAAACTAGTGTTTTATAAATATTTGTACATAATAAATATTTTGGTGTTTTCAAACTGTTTATTTTAATTACTTACTTTTAAGTTGAATGTGTAAATAATTATTGTTTATTAAAATCAAATATATAAAGCATTTCATTGGCATCCAAGTATTTTGTTCACTTTAATGAAAGTTAGTTTAGTTTTAAAACTTAGTAAACTTAGTTTTCTAATATTTTCATTAGGAAATTTATTGTTTGTTTAAATTAGTTTTTTAAGTATTTATTACTCAGACTACTATAAATCATAAAAATTACTAGCGCTACTGTTTCGTTAATTTAAAAATTGATGTAATATTTTGTCTTAAAGTCTACTAAATGTTTATATCTTAAAAAAGTAAAAATTGATCTAATAACCGTCTACCAATACTAACTTACCTTCATATTGTTCCCAAATGCAGTTCTGTTAGTGAAAACAATTTTACAAATGGAGAATAGGCTGTTTCCTTAATTAAATTATAATGTTATAGATAAAGTTGTTTATTATTGATTAATTTAAACCTATTATCTTAGATTCCAAACAAAAACTTGATAATCTAATATGATTAAATATTTAAATATTCCCAAAATTAACTAGAATGTTTCAATATTAATCACATGATAATATATTTTCAATACCACTTGATTCATGAGGTATCTAGGTTTGTACAGTCTCCTCACTTGAAATATATAATGTAACTAGCTGAATTATCCAACTTCAACTATGAAAAAAAATACCTATTTTAAATGAGGTTAGGTTACTGTAGGCCAAGGGTGGTAAACCTTTTTGGCCAAGCAGCAGTAATGTGCCAAAGAATACCTGCTCAGCTCTCAATTTGGAAAAAAAAAAGGTAATAAACCTATGATACGCATACTAAAGGTATAGAACCAAGGCAAACGTGTTTTTTTGCCGCAGTGCGCTGTGGAATATTAAAAAATAAACAATAGTAAATAAATTATTATTTAACTAGTAGATTTCAAATTAAACCTAACTTATACTGAAATATACTCATATATATATATATATATATATATATATATATATATATATATATATATATATATATATACATATATATTATATAATACTTTATTTTTTAAAAAAATTGAGATAAACAAATGAGAATTCAGAGAATATACATGACAACATTTCCATTTTCATATATATAAATTTAACGATATGGTCTTTTTGACAGAATTACTCCATAGATTTTGAATCACAAAATGTTTATTAAGAATATCAAATTTACACGTACACAAATTGTATTATAATATTTCAACATCACAGAACATATAAATCATGTTTTTATATAATATACTTTACGTAAAAAAAATACATATATTATATGAAAAACAATCACAACCGCTGAAGTCATTATAAAATACAGTACAGCAAAATAGTTAATAGTCATATAACAATAAACAGTAATAACACTATAACTGGCTATAACTGGACACTGGCTAGACATGTTATTGATTGAACTATAATTAAATAGTTATTAACAACAATAAACATAATTTAAACACTACTCGAATCAACCAAATATTGTAAGATAACTTACATTTACTTAACATACATTACATACTTACTGTTTAAAGGGAAAAAGAAACATTTGAAATAACAGTAAAAATTATACATATTATACTAGTACACACATAAAATAATGTATTTAGGCATGTTATAAAACTTTCCATTGCACAAATACCCAATCAATGCATAATTTAGTCGATTTAATACAAATTAAAAAATATTAAGATTCTCATTGGTATGAAAAGTAAAGACTAAACAGTAAAACAATAATAGTAATAGTAATGTAATAATAATAATAATGATAATCGACTAACCTAACAGTGTGACAAACGTGCTTTGTTAATTTGCTTAATTTATCAATACATGTTATGTATCGAGATGTATCACGAGAATTAAAACAATAAAATTATTATTCAAGAATGCCAAATCCTTATAATACACCTCCAAACATAAATATTTATAGAGTATATTATATTATATAATTATAAAATTATTATCATACTTAACTAACATATTTTATTTATTTTTCAATAGAATATATATATATATATATATATCTTAAATTATTAATATCACATCTGATTGAGTTAATATTTTCTTATATGAATCATACATTAAAGTAACACAAATAATAATGAAAAGTAATTCAATAAAAAAAAGAAAAGAAAAAAAAATTGGAATCAATTTAAAGTATAATATAAAATATTTAAATATAAAAGCCAAAACGAAAATAAAATTAATAAACATTAAAATATTTATCAAAAGAGAAAAGTGTATCAAATAGCTACTGAGTAGTCAAGAAATGTAAAGAAAATTTACCCTGTTTCATATAAATATAATAAATTATAAAAATGTTACAATTGAACTTAATTTGGTGTTTACTAATTTTCCTGTAAACATAATATAAAAACGATGACAATTATTATTTAAAAAAATAATAATTCACGAACTTTAAAAACCTAAGCAATTTTTTTTTTTTTAGATGATACTGATAATTTGCTCCTTAAGTAGAATGTTTCAAATCTTCAGTTACTTCAACACCTTAAATGATTTGAAACAGTATAAAATATTTTTTTATTTAATTTATATATATATATAATATAATATAATATAAAAGTTTAAATAAATTGAGCACTTAATATATGGTGAACAGCTGGAATCATTTTTTTTTGATATTGGATCTATTACCTTGTTCAAATTGTAGATCAAATTCAATAGTTTTTTCTTCAAGCCTCGTAGCATCTTCCATTGTCTTATCTAGTTCAGGGAATAACCTAGTATAAATGAAGTATGCTACATCATAATTTGACCAATACGAAGTATGTGTATACAACATGGACAAATAATTGCTGGCTGATCCACCAATACTATCTCTCAAAATATAATCCAAACGATGATTTAAAACTAAATGAAAAATACAAAACACCAATTGAAATTATTTTGTATAAAGAATTAAATTAAACAAGAGCTCATACTTTCGACTGGTGTATTATTTTTTAAAGGCGAGCTGATGCTGTTTTCTAAAGGGTTTGAACTAATTTTACTATCATTATTACTTGACATGTTTAGCCAAGTAGTTAATTTACGACTGAATGTTTCATTTTCTTTTTTCATATCTGATGCCTTTGTTTCAGTACTATTTGTACTATTTGTGTCATCAACACTAGAATCAATGTTGACTATTGGTTCTAAGGAAACATCTGAATAATCCCATTTCACACCATAGGCCTGAATGCCAACAGGCTTATATCGACAATAATCTTTTGCCACTAAGGGTTCAAATCTGAACAAAATATTTAAATATAAAATATAAATTATAAACAATAAACAGTGTTACGAATTTAATTTACCTATAAGCAACGGGATCAGTAGGATGATAAATATTGTATACTCTTTTGGCTAACCACATAGGGAATAAGTTCAAATTTTCTTTAAACAATTCATTTTGACGTAAAGCCAAAAACACTGATAATGGTGAACCCAAGCAAAAAAAATTCTCCAACTAAACATGTTAACAGAAAATTTAAATATAAAAATAAATTCCGCATTACACAGATGATTTATTTACCTCAAAATTCAAATGTATGCGTGGACTACTATCACTACGTTTAATCTGTAAATCACAAAATATAATATATTTTGTAATAATTAGATACATAATTTAACTATTAAGAACATAAAATCATTAAATAATACTCACAAATGGTTCCCATCCAGTTATAATATCATATGAAATAACACTACCCAGGGAATGTGCCATTATAGATACTTTAAAGTGATGATGAGGGTGATGTTGTACAAATTCTGAATGTAGTCTATTTAGTTCATTTGCTAAACTATTCTGTATTTCTCGACCATATATAGGAGAAGTATAGTACATTATGTCCATAGCTGATGAATTTAATATCTGCCGTATGTTTTTCAAATTTAGTGGAGTTATCTGTTCAACCAACCCTAGAACCAAAATCAATTATTATTATACTTATATTATGTAATTTTAAGGGTATTATGAACATTATAGTTACCTCCATCAAAACTACATTGTGATCTCCAATCGACAGGAAAAAATTCTGCCCTCTGTTCAGTACCTTGAAAATATTTTTGTTTAATCCATTTCACACAATCACGAAATCTAAAATAATTAAGATAAAAAATAATATAATAAATAAAAAGTATTATTAGTGTATAGCCTATACAGTTTAAGTTGATTAATTTACGCGCATATGAATGAGCCACTGAAAAGATCACTGAGATTGGTTGTTGGTGTTTGGTAATCATCATTACTTACAGTGTTACAAAGAATATATAATTAAAAACATAATGCATATATTGTGCTAAGGCTACTATCCAATATAAATTATAATATTTACTAACAAAATCATTAAAATCAACAATATTGATAATGTATAAAAAATATAGATTGTTATGATGTTTTCACGTGCACAAGTCATGTTAAGAAAACATGGTGCAATTATATATCACTACATATACTATGTGCATGCAGCGACCAATTTTTCATCAGACAAGTGATCAGCTGAATAGACAATAGTACAATATTGTCAATCATACTTACTGTGAAGTGTGTCTTATTATTTTTTTGTTATCGATTTTATGACCAATGCCATGAATCACAAATACTAAATGGGTAATATCGTTCAATTTATCTTTTTCATCAGCTTCAGTTTTATAAGATCTAATAAGTTTATATCCTGCAGCTAAAATAACAAAATTATTTTAAGTTTAATTAAATAAAAATACTTTTATGAAATTAATGAATATACTAAATCAAAACAATAAAAACTGAAATCATTATATTACAATAATTTATAATAATATTAAATTATTTAAAACTACTAAAATCATTTTAAAACACTTACATTTTTGAAAATAAGTTCCTAATTTTTTTGTAACACTTCTCATAATCTTTGTGTTGATAAAAGATTTTGGTTTAAAAGAATACACCTCAGTCGGTGAATACCATACTACATGTGTGTCTCCATAAGTTACATCTCTTATAACTGAAAACACAATTTTAAATTTAATAAAATGATCAGTAACAATCATCATTTTAATTCAGTATAATAAGTTAATTAATATTTTTAATCAAAGATCAGGATATTAAAAGGTACCTGACTTTCCATTGTCTTCAGTATTTTCAATTTTTCTGGTATCATCTCTAAAGAGATTTAGGTGTTCTCTTTCAACTTCTTCACCATATTCATATGGTTCATATCCATCATAAAACCATACACCACGGAAAATGTCACTCTCTTCACCTGTTCAAACCGAAAAATGATATTATTTAATTGGGTAAGTAATGTTTGAGGTACAACATCCACTTACCAGGCCAAAATATGGAAGTACACTTCTTTTTTAATAAATCCACTTCATAGAGACCCCCCCTAACGACAACGGTATAGTTTTGATAATAATAATTAAACGACCCATTCAAAGAAGACGCTTCCTCTTCATTGCCAAAATTCGCCCGATACCTGTACTCTATATTCAAAGAATCAAACCCATCAAACTTGGTCCATTTCTTGGGATCGCTTCTATAGAACCATCGGACTTTTTCTGGTCTTAATGGATCAAACATTGTTGCAGTACCATTTGTCTGAACGATGATTGGCGAATTACTTTCGTCCAATACATCATCTGCAACCAATGTCGGTTCCTCAACGTGCAAATTATTATTTTCCATATTGTTCACCACTGGTGCATAACTGCAAGATAAAGAATGGAATAAGTGAATAAAAGTAAGAATAACAACAGAAAAGCGGATGAGCGCAGCAATAGAGTGCAGAGAAAAAAAATTCGCACAAGCCAGTACGAGCCACGGGATCTTCCTAATTAACTGATGATGTAACCAGCGGCGACGAATAATTAAGGAGTAATTCATATATTCACCTTTTGACGGGTAAACTCGCGAGATTGATATATTTAAAAAAAAATTCGGTTGCACTCCTATTCTTTACGATTGGCTTCGAGTTGTGCACGGTACAACGTCGCGGCGATCACTTTGATCTAATCGGCGGCAGACAATCTGCAAGAAACGTTTGTATTTTTTTAATGTTTAAAAAATGTCCGCTCTTATCTCCGTTATCATTTACAGTGTCATACGGTTATCATTTCCGACAGTCGTTCGGATGATAAAAACAAAATGTGAATTTTTTCGAAAAGGCAATAGATGTTTTATTTTTTGGCCTGTTTACATGTTTTTCCTTTCTTTCGTTTCGCTCTTAAAAATATTTTCTGCCGTTCAATTGTTATTCTATCCCAACGGCAATAAAAGTTACTATTGATTATATTGTCGAACTACACCATCACCGCCGCCGAAAAGAAAATCTAAAATGTTTGGCACTTTGAGAGAAAAACTGCACAACGTTGTCCAAGAAGGACTGTCGGCCAGGTACGTGTTATGTTTCGTTGGTACGAACACATTGAATGAGTTGACGCTCAAAATTGCAAAAGTTCTCTTGTCTTGTTTATCTAACTAACCAAACAATGGGTTATTTGTTTCGTACGTAAATAAAAACAATGAAATAGGTACATGCGTGTTGACATTCCGATTGCTTCATGCCAAAGCATGCTTCAATATACTAATATTTTGCTTGTTTACGTCTTGTTACTTTCCCTACCTGATAGTTTAACTATCAAATCTGTTGGCTCAAACAAAATTATGCACTTCTAGGTTTTCATCCAAAGATGTTTTTAGTTAGATGTCTGAACTCATATTTTCATTATGAATGGTCCTTAACCAAGCTGTTTTGTTAGACTACATTTATGCCATTAATATTATTATTGTTATTGTATTGATGCTTATCTCAAAAATGATCCTTTCATATTATTGTATTTATGCTTTAATTCTTTTGAATAATTTTATTTTATAATTCAGAATCTCTTTTGTTATTGGATTTTTTTTCATTTCATACTCTGAATATTTTATCCAAATCAAATACAGTAAAATTGCACACCTTTGTTTATCTTATCCTTAAACAAATTACTTTATCTCTTTATTTACATTTATTAAATTAATATGAAATTGATTAATTTTTCATTTTTGTCAAAATAAAATTCACATCAATAGTTACCACTTAAATTTTTTCTAATAGCTATATTATAACTTATATCTTAATATAATATACTTTCCTTCATTTAGGTACATTACATTACTTTCATATTTTTAACAGTTAAGTTACAGGCTAGTAATAATTTCACCACAATCACTTTTTATACAGACATTACAGTGAAGTACCTCAGGTTTTATCAATGTATATTATAAACATATTTAATTCAAATAATAAATCACATGATGAACAAAGATTAATCATGACCTATATTTAGATAGGTAGTAGATTAATATAATAATGAAATATATAAATTGTATTATGTATAATCAATTGAGGAACTATTGCAGAGAATGACCTCACAGTTTTTTTAAATTATCTATAGTTGAGATAGAATATTAAATATTTGCATATTTTTCCTTCACTTTGTGTCATAGTTATATAATTTCATACTTCTATTCAATTTTCTTTAAGATTACCTTATTTCGACATTAAGTTATCTACAAGTTTTAATAATGTTTATATTTCATTATAAGCACATTTTTTTGTAGGTTTTTATCTTATATTATTGTATATTAATTATAGTACCTCTATTATTTAAAATAATTAATTATGATAAACAATATTTTTTTGAAATATTTTATAATATATCAATATGATTTATCATGAAAAAAATATTTACCTATTATTTTTTATAAAAATAGAAACATCAAATAGTTATAAAAATGTAATTTATAATTTTTTTTCTTTAATATAATTAAAATATATCAGATTAATTGTGTAGTTACATATTAAATAATCTCGTCTAAATATTAGTCATAATAAAATACTTAAATGTTATTTATTATTAAAAATTGAGGGTATGCAATAATCTAATGATTTCAACTACTTACTATAATTGCTATTAAACATTAATTATTAAATCACATATTCATACATTTAGCATTATTCAGTAAAAATTAATTAAACCAAGTTATATACATTTCAATTCTACGAAATAGCAATCTAAATGAAATAAAACACATTCAATAACACTTTTAATGGTTTAAAACTATAGGTGATAATTATGTGTTAATGTTATTTTTAATTATCTATATTAGTACTGTTAAATTATTGACTCCTAATTCTATAATAGAAAATAATTAACACTAATGATATGATTACTAATTGTTCTCTAATTTTTGAATGTCAACTTTATAGTTTACATAACTGTGTAATATAATATTCTTATTATTTCCTGTGCCTTTTAAATTTTTAATTTAATTAAATTAAGATTTAATTGGATTAAAAAATAAAACGTTGGTGATTATATCGTTATTTTTAAGATAAAAATAATTTTTAATACAAGAAAATTAATTTAAATATTTTCAACTGAAGGTGTTTTATAATAATTAAACAGTAAAAATTTAATTTTAATGTGCTTAAATGTAAATATAGTCTGCATGTAAAATATGTTTTATTTTATGTATAGTTTAACATGTATTTTAAAATTATGAAAGCATATATGAAGTACATGATTATACATTCTTTTTATAGTTAATTGTTTTCATAAATATTAAAAAATAAAAAATTATTACTGCGCATTTTGTATTTATTTATTATGTTGAGGTTACCAACATTACATTCAGTGACAATGACTCTCAATATTTTATTATTTAAATACCTTTTTTAATTGTTCAATTTGATACATAAATAAGATGTATTGCATAATTTAGTTTAATAGCTTATTTGATAAATAAAAATAATTTATTATTTTTATTCCAAAAATGTTACAATCTGTGTTGTATTAAAAGTAAAATAAGTAAAAAAAACATAGTGAGAATTTATTAAATTAATTAAATACAACAGTTATATGTAACTATAAAAAAATAAATAGGTAGGTATCTCAGTAATAAAATTACAAATTACTTATCATCAATATTGACCTAAAGATTGAAGAAAAAAATCCTCCATGACAGCACTTCAACATTCATTATCTATTTTTATGACTATTTATAAGCATTTATGTATTATATTCATATTTTTATTTTATTTTTTAAAACATTTTTACAAAACAACACTTTAAATTATTACTAAATATCTATGTATATATATATTACAATTGACTCTAACTGGTATGCCATACTTTAAGTTTTGTCAAAACTGAATCGTATTCCAATAGTGTTCCAATTTTGTTCATTCCCAGCCTTGGTAGGCATTATGTAATTTTGTGTAATTATATAAACTATGTATTTTTAATAGTAACTCTTATTAGAATAATTTTTATAATTTTTAACATTTATCTTTATTTTTAGTTTAAGAAGCTTATCTGTAAATGAAGTGAATACAGTACCATCTTCTAATGACCAACAACCTGTTAATTATGATGCTGGTGCAGATTTATTGCATAAATATCAGACTGAATGGAACCAATTGCACTTATTAGCTGAAGACAATGCTCATAAAGCTGAGGTTTAATATTATTTACAAAATTAAAATGTATTTCTGAAATATATTGATGTTGTTTTGTAGGAAGTAAATGAAATGATCAGTCTTTTACATCATCAAATGAGCGATCAGTGGAAAAAAATGGACACCATTACTTCTTGCGTGAATGCAATGCCCCAGTTGGCGAAGAGTATTGAAAATGCTATTAATGACATGGGTAATTTATTATAACATTCTCATAAAAAAACTTCAAATCTTTCTAATAATATACATATAATTTTAGAAAATATTAAAACTTTGATCAATGATGTAGAACATCAATTATTGAAACTTGAGGATGTAGTTGAGGAGCAAGAACTACAAGAACAAATGTTAAATGAGCGTTTTCAATTAGCTGTTTACCGGTCAAAGAAGTTAAAAGAATTAGAAAAAATTAGCAGTATATTAACAGAAATTTATATTTTCTTAGAAATTAATAAAAAATTATGTTTTTAGGTGATTTAGAAGTGGAGCATAAAGAAAAAGTAGTAGATTTGGAACAAAAGATAAACATCAAACTCAAAGAAAGACAAGAAATTTTCAATCAAGTATTTGAACAGGACATGCAACAATATATTATATCTGGTATAATTCCTGTGATGAAAAGTTCTGGTGAGTGTTTATCTATTATAATAATAAAAGTATAAAGGAATTCAAATTTATATTTACAGGTAATAATGGGCGTGATGAAATTTCACTTGAAGACATTGAGATAGAGGATGATACAGACGCATTGAACGAACTTCTAAATTCTTGACGGTTTGTTTTAATTTTGAATGTGATTGTTTAAAGAATGATATATGTTTCTTTATGAATTTGTCTTCCAAGCTGTCAGTTGAGCTGTGATCTGTTGTTTGAATATTGTTGAAAAGAATTATTATTGTATATTATTGATATATTTATTTTTTAAATTGTGCAAATGTATTGTATTTGTGTATCACACTAATCAAAATGTATTAAAAATAAAATGACAACATTCCACTTTTATACTCACTGGATTTAAATAACTTTATACTTTTGTACTTTTGTTTTATTAGATCACCAATTCACTCCATACAGCACAAATAGAATATTTGTTTACTAATTTTGGTTTATTTAGTTTCAATTATTACACCATTAACTAGTAGACATTATCATTACATCTTAAATACTATTAATCTGTATAAATTATTATGAAAAAAATTGTTATGCAGTGTACAAATTGAGAAATACTGCATGTCCAGTTTTCTTAATATGGTATCAGTATTAGTGCAAAATTCTTTCATAACTTTATTACAAAGTCTGTATCACTAGAAAGGATGTATAATATGTTAGTTCTATAATTTGTCAACTCTTTAAAGTAATGATTATAATTGCCATTTTAAAAGTGTCCTAGTAATCTCACAGTTTCATTATTTTCTATTTATATGATTCCAAAGGCTAAAAATACTTTTTTCTAATTCTATTACATTTTTGGTTTAATACTCATCTTACATTAAATTGAAGTGTGTATTCACAATTAATAACTGATTGATCGAAAATCTAGATACATAGAAGCTTTGATATCAGCCCATTTCTTAATCTCTTCTGAGATTATATTTATTGCCATTAAAGAATTGGCAATACAAATAATTACCAATCTGGATGAATCAAACACTAACTTAACCCATTCAAAGTCATTGTAATATAATTCAAAGGCTAGTCGAATCAAATTTTAAAAAAATCAAGGAAACGAAGATCCTAATCTTGTTTACAACATTACTTACTCTTAAATCCTATGCAGGGTTCGTATTTGAAAAATAAATCACGTTTTGTGTGATATATATATATGTGTGACATATATATTTTAATAATAATGTAGTACATATTGGGATATCCAATTTTTAAATTTTAATTAAAAAGAAATTGTAGAAGTTCCTGGATGAAGAATTACCAAAAAAAATGTTTACTACTAAATTTTATATTGAAGTGTTTAAACTAAAAATTTCTGAATTTCTGACACCTAATTTATGAGTAAGGAATAGGTTATATGTATAAAACATTTTGATGCTTTCAAAATGATTACAATATACTACAAAATAAGCATTTTGTTATGCTCTTACAATTTACAAATAAACAAACAATTTGAAACTGCAAAATTTAAAGGTTTACCATCATATACATTTCACGACAAATAGCTTTTTGTAATAAAACATAAAGCGTTAACCGCATTTGTAAGCTAAAAAAAAAATTAAATTAACTACTATCTGTATTCACTTTTTAACCTGCAAAGTTCCAATTTGAAACTTGGTAATTACTAATTTACTGACTGAAAGTATATTTAACAAACCAAAAAAAAAAAATGTTAAAAATCATCATGTTCTATGTGTTTCACTGAAAATCTAAAATCTATGGTATACTTGCTGACTAAGCAATGCTATGCCATTACTAGATCTAATTATGCATTGTTTCCCTGCCTATATTGATACATTTACCTCTGTAAATATAACAATTATCTGTATATAATCTAAAATCTAGAATTCACTTCAAAATATGTCATAATTTAATTTATCTGCATAGAATATAGAATTATTGATGATGCCTATAACTACTACGGTAACAATTTTATTTTTTTGATTTGCGCTGTTCACCGTACTGGTATGTTTTTTTGGCCAAAAAAATACAATCTGACGAAATTAGACAAATGACAACATTGTCAATAAACCGGTACGGTCTTTATAAACGCAGAATACTCAGTACACTCCTCAACAGTCAAGGTTTCCTAAACTATAAAAATAAAATACACTCGAAATATGCTAAGCCAGGCTCGTCCAATCTACATGGCGAAAAGGTCAACAATAAGGTATATGTTCCATGTACCTATAGAAATAACATAGACTTTGGAATAAATTACGGTATGATTATAGCTTTTAGCATTTTTATCACTCTGTGAAGTAATGAATGGAATGATTTATTTATATACTACGACACCTGTACAACTGTTACCATTACCATTGATTTTATAATATAATATATATAATATATTATAAAATCAATGCCATTACTAAAATTTTTGATGAAACGTATGTTAGTCGGAAATCAGGGACCCCGATATTTTCCCCACGTCTATGGAATGTACACGAAATAACTTAAATTTTAACAAAACAAGCAATTTTTAAGTTTGGAATAGCTATTTTAATAAACTTGTAGAAACAAATAATAAGATAATAATAATAATAAAAATAATAAGATGAAGCGACAACGCGGGTTGAAAGAACCCGTTTTGAATCAAATATAGGTACACAATATTTTAGTCTAAAAGTTTTTTTTTTTTTTTTTGTTAATGCATGGTTTTATTTGAAAAATTACAATCTATTCAGTATGCAAGGGCGCCCACATGGGAGGGCAAGGGAGGAATATGTCCCCCCCCCTGGAAAATATCGAAAATCTTGGATTGATGATAAAAAGAATGAATATATAGAACAAGTTATAAATATATTTGGTGTTAGAAAAAGAAATTTACAAACTTAAATTTACTAATGTTTTAAGTGTCCAATTTATATTATTAATTAAATAAAAATTTCAATAAATTACTTTTATGGTTAATTGGTTAAATAATTATTATTTCATAATCTTCCAGTTTTATACATATAATTTAATAGTATAATGTGAAATTGTAAACCCCTTCCTATATCGTGGTATATACCACTTACGATATACCACTTACGATATACCACTTATTTATAAATAGATTGATAAATTAAAATGTTGTCTCCTCCTTGAGATTTTTCCTATAGTACAATATGTACAGTAAGTAATAATAATATTTTATATTATTTTACTATATAAACTAGGTAAAAGTTTTTTAAAAAAAAACCATTGCAAGTCAAACTACACAAAGAAATTAAAATGAAGCAATTATTTCATTATATTAATTATATTACGAAATATATTAAATAGTTATTATTATTAATATACATGGGCGTAGTATGAATGGGGCTGTGGGGGCTACAGTCTCCAGTGAAAATTTTGTAGCCTCTCTCATGTTGTTTACTTTAATTTAAAACATTTTATCTGAAATTATAGTTTAAAATGTTTTTATAATTTTATAATATTTATAATATGAATGTAGAAAAATACAAACATCTAAGTTTGATTTAATAATTTAATTTTGATTGTATTATCTTTTTTGTATTGTAAAATAAAATGCAGGTTAAGAACAAGTCAAATATAAATTGTTTTTTCTAGAAAATGTTCTCTTTCCCTTTTATACAAGTTACACATAAAGAAATTTTGAAATACATTTTTGTAATCCTAAGTTACTTACACAGATAATTATGTCAAACTACGCACATATGTTAATATATTATATGTACTTTAAATACCTCCTACTTTACATACATTTGTATTTTATATTAATTTTGATTGTTATTTTTTTTTTTTTTTTATTAGTTTATATCATATTACTTAAATTAAATGATGAAGAGAACCAGCGTTTTTAATTGATTTTGTAATAAAATCTATAGACCATATCAAAATTTCAATCAGCCAACAAACTAGCTATAATAAAAATCTTATTTTTTTTTTCATCCGTACTACCAAGGTACCAAAAATAACTAAAACCCATCCAGTTTTTAAGAACGGTAGTAAGGTATTGAATGATTTCAATGGTTTTAAATCTTATGCGGATAACGCAAACCATTTTGGAAAATCCCGTGTACAAATAAGTCCAGTAGCTTTGAAGTCTTTTAATTTTTAGATATCCCAACATCAAATGAAGACCTATCAATGAGATCGGTATATGTTACAAAATAACATATACACATAGAGGAAACAAGACTTGCGATGTTTGAACGAAAAATTCTAAGAAGAATCTTTGGACCATGTATCGATTCTGACACTGGTGAATGGAGGATACGCCACAATGATGAACT
Organism: Sipha maydis; assembly: GCA_034509805.1. Classification (NCBI taxonomy): domain Eukaryota; kingdom Metazoa; phylum Arthropoda; class Insecta; order Hemiptera; family Aphididae; genus Sipha; species Sipha maydis. The sequence continues at coordinate 108,255 of JASXSY010002669.1, forward strand.
GAAGAACTTGTTTCAAAAACCAGATATTATATCCGAAATTAATAGGAGAAGAATAATGTGGGCTGGACATGCCTGGAGGAAAGAGGGCTCTTTCATTAAGGCGGTTATTAAAGAAAATCCGACTGGGAAAAGACCGTTAGGAAGACCCGCATTTACGATGGGAGGATCGTATCAAAAATGATGTTAAAACAGTAGAACCAAATACACAGTGGAGAGAAGCTGCAGAGGATAAGGAAAGATGGCGGCAAATTTGTTTGCAGGGATGGTCTTGAAGGCCGTAACCCACAAGAAGAAAAAGAAGAAGAAGATATGTTACAAAAATGAAAATGTTTAGAAGAGCCAAATAACTGAGTACATATCATAAAAATCGGTGTATGTGCATGTTAAGTTGCGTCGCAATCAATTTTCGGACTACTTTTTTTATTGCATATGGCATGGTATTGGTGTACAGCAAAAAAGTAATAACGGAATAAAGTAAATAATAAAATAAAATAAAATAAAAGTGATAACAGGTAAATATAAATAAATAACTAAAATAAACTAGATAAATTAAATAAACTAGCTACAAAGTGACAACTATTAAATGCTATAAGCGTATGGGAAGATTACACAGCCAATCTAGTGCTTCCTTGTCGCCATTATGTAGACCTGATGTTCCTCCACTGAACTTGGTTTCCGGGCATTCCTCAACAATGTGCCTAATAGTTTGGATCTGGCCACAGTTACAGAGTGGAGAGTCCACCATTCCCCACTTGTGCATCAAATAATTGCACTTTCCCTGTCCAGTTCTTACTCGGTTTAGGGCAGTCCATGTTGCACGAGGGAATTCGAAACCTGGAACTAATTGAGTTGGATCACTAATGAGGTGGTTATTTGGTGCTACTACGTCCTTCCAATGCAAATTCCATAAGTCCCCTTCTGTGATTGTACTATTTTTTACCGTCCATATAGGATTTCTTGATTTTAATCTTTTGTTCGGTGCGTTATAAAAGTCATCATATATTGGAAGGCTTGGAGAGTTTTGTATTTTCTCAATCAACTTTTGCTCTGCTGCTTGCCTACGCACTTCTGGGGGAGCTATGTGTGAGAGCACTGGTAGCCATTCTAACTTAGTTGATTTGACACATCCTGATATAATTCTCATTGTACGATTTAGTTGAGTGTCGACATTTTTAGTATGCGTGCTCCTAGCCCATACTGGGGCGCAGTATTCTGCGACACTGTAAACTAATGCCAAGGATGAAATTCGTAGGACGTTTGCCCTACAACCCCAACTTGTTCCAGCCAATTTACTGATGATATTGTTTCGTGTTTTCAATTTGTCTTTAACCCCTTCTAGATGTTGTTTAAAGGTTAATGATCTGTCAAGCTTAATGCCTAGGTACTTTGGTGTATTTTCGGTTGGTATAGAATTACCATCCACTACCAGATTTAATTTCCTGTTCGCTTCTCTATTGCTTAGGTGGAAAACAATTGCGATTGACTTACTCGGGTTTAGAGTAAGATGCCAGGATTTAAAGAAAGCGTGTATTTTGGCAAGGTCCACGTTCAATATATTTTCCACCTCTTCGAAAGTTCCCGCTTGGGCTACCAACCCCACGTCGTCTGCATAAATGAACTTCCTTGATATAGTTCTTGTTATATCAGCGGTATAGGCATTGAATAATATTGGAGAAAGAACCGAGCCCTGAGGGAGACCATTTTGGAGGTATTTATATCTGCTGACATTTCCGTTTAGATGAACTCGGAATTTCCTGTCTGCTAACATGGATTCAATGAGTCTGAGGGTCATTTTGCAATTCAGAATGTTTGCTAACTTCAGGAGTAACCCACGCGTCCAGACCGTGTCGTATGCACAGGTCAAGTCTAGGAATACTGCTCCCGATTTCTTTCTTTCTTGAAACCCATTTTCGACGTGGGTCACCATTGATAGAACCTGTTCACAGCAACTTCTATTTTGTCTGAAACCCGCCTGCTCTTTAGGAAGAGTGACTTCAATTTTCATTTGTATCCTCGCCAAGAGTACTCTTTCAAATAGCTTATACACAACGGACAGCAGGGAGATAGGTCTATAGCTTTTTGGATCGTTTCCTGATTTACCAGGTTTCAGGATTGCAATCACCTTTGCTTCCCGCCATGCTTTAGGTAGAGTAGTTGTGTTTTTGACGTATGAGAAAAAATTGGTGAGCCATAATTTACCCTTTGGTCCTAAGTGCTTTATGAACTCTGGTAATACCCCATCTACTCCAGCGGCTTTGCCATTTTTTAAGAGGCTCAGGGCCATTTCTATGTCTGCAACGTTAAAGTCAAGCATTATTTCCGATCTTTCGACACAACTATTAAATATTGTTTTGTATTCGTACTTAATCTTTGTTTTTTCATACTTATTAGGTTTTATGTTTGAGGTTTTGAAAAGGATGTTTGAGACATCATTCGGCGATACTTTATTCTCTGTATACGAGGGCTGCGCGGCACCCAATTTCCTTAGAAGGGACCAGCTTTCTCTGCTCGAATGGGTGAAATCTAAATTATCCATGGCTTCTAGCCACCTCTTCCTTTGTTCTTCGTCTAAGAGTCCAATTAGGCGGTTTGCGTTTACCTCGGTCCCATCCTTTTCATACTCACTAAGTAGATTATCACATTCCTTCGTCCAGCAGGGAGTATAATTATGCCTGTGTCCTCTGGGTATAGATTTTTTAGCCGCTGTTTTTAGAAGTTTTACGAATCTTATGTAATTATCCGTCTCAGGTTTTATTCGGTTTATGTTTTCCTCGACGTATTTTGAAAAAGTAAACCAGTCCGCTTTTCGCAGATTCCATCTTGGCATGGGTGGCTTGTCAATCGTCGGAATTATAATTCCTACGGACACCATCACTGGGCAGTGTTGGCTTTTGGGAAACTTGTTTTTTATTACACGATTTACACTGAGTGGTAGGCCGTCTTGATCTTCGGACACGAAACATAAATCCGGAGATGTTTTCGTGCCCCATCTTCCGGATTCAAATGTACCCCCCTGCTTGGCATCGTAAATCAACTTAAATTGGTTTATGGCAGCCCAGTTTGAAAGCAATTCACCATCTTCATTTTCAGCCGTATATCCCCATTCTGTGCTGTGAGAGTTAAAGTCTCCAACATATATTGAGGGATGCTGGCACACTGGCAATACCGACGGTGTCCAGTTGCACGATGGGGGTTTGTATACATTGTATATGGTTAATTCACCTATACGGATACCACGCGAGTGTTCGTTTCCATCAACATTTATGGCGTTAAGTGAGGATATCTTCTTCTTGTTAATATAAGTGGCCAACCCATGCCTCCTGTGTCCAATGTAGTTTACCATATGGAAACCGTCTATGCGTAGTCGGTTTGTTTCATCTTCTGGTACATGGGTCTCTTGAATAGCTAAAACGTCTGCATCAGGGAATAGCTTGTATATTATATCAGCTTTGGATCTAGTTAAACCTTCCACATTAATTTGTACTATTTTTATATTGTTATCTATGCCTAGCTTGCCTGTAGTGTTACTTAGTTTACTGTTGTCTTGGTATTTTTTTGGATTTGAAATTCTCTTATTTATTTTTTTGTTTTTGTTTTTGTTTTTGTTTTTATTATCCCGGGTCTCATGAAGAGCATGATTGTCATAGGGGTAGCCCTGAAAAGGGCATTTTTCACCAATAAGGCCGGGAGGTCTTTCGACGTTCGGCCGCCTGGTTTGTGCTGTTTGGCTTCGTGTTGACATACTAGTGATATCTCAAGGCATACGCGTTTAGGATAACAGGTATTTTCAACACTACTAGACAGGGGGGACCACGAGAAGGTACAGCACACACCCCCCCTCGGACTACTTAATGTACTCTTATGTGTATAAAATGCACCACAATGTGTTGGCAACACTGAGTTTTATTAAATTTACGTTACAAAATGATTTTTGTAAATATTGTAATATACACCGATCTCATTAATAGGTCTTCAATTTTTATAAATATAAAAATATGGCTGTTCTCGTGCACTTCGACAAAAAATATCACCTCTCATATACTATTCAAACTTCATTAAATTTGTTATGTTTCTATTTGTTACATCTAATGTTCTAAACTTAAAATATTTCACACTCATCGTACTTCGTTGAATTTAACTTACATAAAAATGTTTATTCATTTATTGTATAAAATAACTGAAAATATTATACTACTTAAAAATAATATTTATGTTCAAGCTACTGAAAAAATAATTAATTTCTGCTAATAATTTTTTTATAAGTTATATTTTATGTTTTTTCTCTAGGTTTTAAAATAATTAATAAACTGCTTGAAAAACTTATTCTATAGAGTGCTTTTATATGCTTTTATAAAAGTACCAACATAAAGTTAGAATGATCCATGTACACGACGCTCTTCTTGAGGCTTTGTCTTTCTTCTCCCCTAGTCAATTATCAACACTTACGCTTCGCTTTCTCATTTCAAAAAGTTTAATATCTTTCCAAAAGTATAAAAGTAGTGAGATAGAACTTTTGAGTACATTTTTCTTGCTACTCGAAAAAAAAACTCAGAATATCGTACAGAACAGGAGACAGATATGAAACTCAGATCATTTATTAACATTAATTAATTACAATTTCACGTATTAAAATAAACTAACTTTTGGCTTGAATCATTTAATTTCTAATCAATTAAATGAATAATCCACTTGTATTGATCATAACTAAAGCACGATATTTTTGTACAAAAAACTCAAAATATGCTAATATACTAATATGTAAATAGTAGAGGTCTGCACACGCCTGATTATTATTCCAAACCTGTCCAATATTTTTTTTATATAAATTTATCCCAATCCGATTTATTTAAGTTAAATTAACGCCCGGCCCTATTTATTTTAGTTATATAAACAGCTCACCCTAACGTTAACTTTCTTTCGTTTAATAAATTAAAATTTTTAATTTTCAAATGAGTAAATTAATTATTATGAAATATGAGCTCGTAAGCAAGGCCTGGCCCAGACAACTCACACTAAATGCATACCCGGGTCCGGTTCAAGCCCGGTTCCGGGCGAGGCAAAAAACGGACTGGACCGGGTAAGTCCGGTCCGTGCAGGGTTCTAATATGTAATCAAAATCACAAGAAATTTTTTTTTTTTAAATTTATCATGGTAAAAAATTACATAACTTGTGTTTTATTTACAAACTTATATTAATAAATTAGTTAATATAGTACTAAATATAAAAATAAAAATAATTGTTTTTAGAGAATTCTCCAAACAAATTAATATAGGTATACCATTTAAAAATGTTTTTACTAATAAAATTAATATGCATTTCTAATTTTCTTTTAATGAAACTGTAGCTTTTGTCTGTAAATATATTTTTAAAAACTTCGAGAGGTAATCATTACATTATTATATTTTTCCAGTAATTTGGATACTAAAAAAAAAGTTTCCCAGAAAATCTATATAATGTCTTGAAGAGAATTCACATGTATCAGTAGTCTTGTCAACAACAATATAAATTAAATAATTTGAATTTTTTGTTTGATTTCATTCATTGTTTTTTGATAGTATATATTTACATTCTTTCGTAATATGCTTTCATCTGGGGTTGGATAATTTATGTATGTACTTGTTCAAAACATTTTGAAACTATTCCTTTATTAACTGGTGTATATGACCTTTACATGATCAATTATATTGCACAGTATTATTGTGTGTCTAATACGAATATTGTGTATACTGCGGAAGTATTAAATGAAGATTGTGCTTGTTTAAAATTAATTGTGCAGTATTAAAAAATTTGTATTGGCATAGTATTTTACAATAATTGATTTTGACGGTTCAGTTAAATTCGAGTCATCATAGAGAAGTATGTACCATGAAAACCGTAAATTTATTATCAAACTATTGCAATTATATTATCAACATACAGCTTTATGGAAAATTTTAAGTACTGAATATAGTGATAAAAACCTAAAAAAAAAGAGGCATATAAGATATTAAATAAAAATTAAAGTTGACCTAAATGCAGATAAAGAAATTGAGAAAAAGAAAATTAATATTCTAAAAACTAATTATGAAATGAGCTGAAAAAAGTAAAAGTGTTCAACAAATCTGGAGCTGCCACTGATGATATTTACCGTTTTAGTATTATGATAAATTAAATTTTCTAAAAGATCAAAAAGTACTTGTGGATCTTCTCTAATAATTTAATATTTTATATAAAATAATTGCGATATACGCTTTCCGTTTTTGAAACATTTTAATAATTGTAATCTGCACTGCTATTTCAAACTGGGTATAATGCACAAAAACATTGTACTGTTTGTACTAAAAAATATTGTACAATAGAAATTTTCACAATACTATATTGCGCAGTATAAATTATTGTGTAGGGGCCGCTTAAAGGTATAACGGTAGAAACCCTATCAAAAAATAAATTTTCAATACAATTTTATAGGTATAATTAATTGGATCTAGAACTATTAGTAAGCAATTGTTGTTTAGATAACTTATTTTTAAGCACAGATATAAAGGCAGCTAAAACATATATTAAAAAATTTAGGAAATTAACTGCATAAAAATTGGTACAGTAGTTTTTGAGTCTATATTTATATAAGTAAAGAAGATTGTATGGGAAAATGTAAATATATTGAGAAAAATTATATAGAATAATTATAGGTACTATAATATAACAGATTTAATTTAGAATTTCAAATAAATCGACCACTGATTAGATTTGTCATGACTAATGAAAAATGAAATAAGAAATGTGCAAACGCTCTTTATAAGCAAAGTACTATACTTAAAATGTATAGTATGTGTAGTAGGTATGCATAGTATGTATGTGTTCTTATAGAATATAATGCAGATATAACAATGTTTGGTATGATAAGTGACCACACAAATTAATCAACTCATGTTTTTAGGTAGGTAACCAAATTGCAGACATATCATGAATGAAAAATACCACATCAGTCACGCATGTTCCGGAAAAAAATAATAAAACAATTGTAATTATTATTTTTTTAATATTTTACTCGATTGTATTATTTTAAATAAAACGGACTGTAGCCATTCAAATAGAACCTTATGGTTTTTCCAAAATGGTATTTTTCCTCAAAAATTAAATTTACGAAATAAAATTAAAATAAATATTTATTGCAAAAACATGTTGGTTACAGACAAAAATTATTAAATAAAATTCATTATAATAGAACCATATGATGGGGATATTAAATGGAATAACAAGTACCTATACACTTTGTCATGGATGTGATCAGTGAGTTATTTATGTTAAATATGATTATACTTATTAATGTTAACGTAGATAATGTGTTAATAATCAATCCGTGTTAATTTTAATTTTTTTTAGTAATTGTGGTTTGTTTTTTACGATTTTTACACTCAAAATTTCTAAAAAGTGCGTATGCAGACTGGTGACGTCTTCGAGTCAGTTTGCCCAGTATTGCCCTTACAAACTTTATATAATAATAAAGAAAATTTTAAAAATTTTGAATTATCTTTTCGTACACGACTATTAAATAACCTTATTGCCCACCATATATATCAAGAAAGGCTATTAAATCGTAAGCTGTCCGTTCCATATATCGTACAATAATATATTCGATATTTTAGTAGATTTTGTAAAAAAAAAAAAAAGAAACAGAGAAGTATGTATTATGTTTGCCGTAATAAATGCACCAAGAGGACATGATCATACAGAAAATAGTGTTTTGTGTACAGCACACAAATTACAGTCCTATTAGAAAACTCATTACAGAATACTAATATTATAGTCAATCACACCATTCGCATTCCAGGCCTCCGACTAAAAATGGTAAAAAAATAAATTCCTATTAAAAATACACGCTTGTAGTGTGTAAATATATTTATTTTAAAACTTAATATGTACACTAGAGATAATACTGTAAAAAATACTCTTCATTCTTTTTAAACCAGCATCGGATTAATAAAAAGTTTTTTTTTTGATTTTTAAAGGTTATTACGGTCTGTTGCGCTGCGGCAAGTATAAATGCCGTCTACCGCGACGACTCGATTAACGCCGAAGGGCACGACAAAGATAGTTGTGAAAATAGCATTAATTGAAAAAAGTTTATTGTAATAAAAAGATAAATACAACAGGGAGCTCGCACAAAAATTTATAAAAATTATAAAGGTTTTGAGCATATACAACAATTACATAATAATAATAACAACAACAAAAATCTCGCATTAGCGCGATATAAATATTAGTGCTCTTGATACCCGGGTACCCGGGTAACCGGGTTTTACGGGTATTACCCGATTTACAAAATTTCGGGTACCCGTTATGATTTGTATACTCATTACTATAGCTGGGATTTGTATGTAAATACATATTTATTTTTAAAACATGATAAATTAATTAACTATTGTAAATGATAAATTCGTTTCACATGATTTACAATGAATTAAGAAATATTTAATTTTACATATTTTTACATATTCTGTAAATTTTGACAACAATTCCAATATGTATTTATAATTCGATAATAGTAAAAGTGTATAAGAATATGAAAGTATTAATAATTAGACTTTAGTTTATCTTATCTGTTTCTGTTCGATAACCACAGCTTAATGATCTTTGGTATATTAAAGTATGTATATTTTAGATTATATTTTTATAGATAATTTTTATATTTTCTTAGATATTTTTTATTCGAATAATTGTGTAATGTATAATTTAATACTGATTACCTCTTAGGAGTTAAGACTTAGCTAAACCGTTTACGTACATCAAAAACCATCAGGTACTCGAAAATTTTGGGTAATGGGTACCTACTACTTGAAAACATTGACTACCCACAAAATCGGGTATTACCCGGATAAACGGGTACCCGGGTACCCGGGTATTACCCACATCAAATCAAGAGCATAATAAATATACAAAAAATGCAAGACCAACACAACCAAATTTTGGAAGACGCTACACGTTACGTGGTGCGAGTGCCGGTACCGTAGTTTAGGGTGAATAGGAATGATTTTAACAAGTTTTTATAGATTATGAATACAATTTTCATAATACCTATCGATATCACGAAAACTGTTTTAAAAACGTCATATATATATATATATATATATATATATATATATATAATTATATAATACGCCAAAAATAAAGTTTATGTTCAAAATTTTTTTTTCAAAAAGTGTTCCTACTTACCCGTTTAGTATGAGTGAATAGGAACACCGATTAAAAATGCCAGGTTTTCTTATTCTTAAACTTTGATAATCAATAGGAACAAGATTTATATTTTTAAAAATAGTTTAAAATTTGGATGGAAAAATAAAGTATAACATTGGGGTAACACATATTGTACTAGTTTAAATATACTCCAAACGTTGTCGGGAAGAATATCCCGGTGAAATCAGTTATCATCAAAACTAATTACAAGTAGTACTGTATGGTGTATTACAATTATGTATTTTTTGTTTCTATTCGCCCCGTAGTTCCTGTTCGCCTCAAATTATGGTACCTGGTACTGCTACCCTTATCCACTTGGTTTATGCCATGCGAACGTGTCGTGACATGTGAGACAGACCGATAATCGGCAGTAGTGTTGTCGTCGGGTGCCGGGAAACTGTCCACAAACTGTGCCCGCCTTGGACGTCCGGAACAACGCAATTGAACGACGAGTGATCACGATCCCACGTGACTTGCGCCGGACCAACACGGTTCAACTTGTCGTCCGCGTCACGCAACGGACGCCGGACCGACTAAAGATGACTTTTCGCGGTCCACATCCGGACCCACTAAAGACGACTTTCCGCGGTCCACATCCGGACCGAAGTCTGCCAGTTGCCGACCCCTGGTCTAAACAATGGTTTTTTCCACATACCTGATCTTTACGCCTCGTATGCCACTGAAACATACGAATAATAATCACATAAAAATGATATCTAGCGGGCGCTCTAGAAAAAACTTACCAATGACTAAATATGACAGTAAAAATCTCTGACCAATGTTGCCGAGCATAAAAAATATACATAAATATATCGCAACGATCACGCGTGACACCACTCCAGCGCTCAAGATTTAAATCTAGTTGGAACCTGGTCGCTGGATCCGGACTGCCTTTCTTCACCCTGATTGGCAGATCGTGGAACTGGAATCTCCGGGGAGACCAATCAGCCATCCGAACCAGCTCACACTTCACGGGAGGACTTTGCGTAAAGCCAACGTGCGGTCTGCGATCGATAATGAAAAAAACTTTTACCACTGCCGTAAACCACTGCCACTTACCAGCACGCCCAACAACCGGGCGTGCTGGCCACTATGTTACCCTGGGGAGGGGGGGGGGGTGAACTGTTGAACGTCCGTCAAGTTCAACCGCGGAAAAAAGGACAGACCTTTTCAGCGGTGAGACGCGACAATATCGGAAAAAACTGCGACAGCCGGCGGCCAAACGTAGGAGAGAGAGAATATTCGGAAAACTTCGGCAGCGAGACAATAACGGCGGACGAAAAAGTTTGCGCGAATTCGTTCCGTGCTCGGACAATAGGTGTGGTATAAATTTGACCGGAACCAATTCAGCAGTACTCAAAGCAGTACTGAACAAGTTTGTGTAGACTTTCGGTCAATGGTCTCGGCATCTCATCTGGACAACTCGACGTGTGCATTTCACAGTGTCCGTGCTCTGTTTCGAAACAGTCGGAAATCCGCGCAGGTCAGCGGCGCAATTTAATCTGCCACGCAACGCGGTCGAGCGACGATTTCGAAATTACCGCCGCGCAGTAGTCGTTTTGGAATTGTTCGCACCGTCCTACGGTCGTACCTGATGTCTATTGTTTTTACAACGCGAACGCGTGTGCATAACAACACGCTTTAGGCGTATGCAAACGTAACAATACACACCGCCCGTAGTGCGTTAATATTTGTCCACGTTTTTGTCCCGTGCTTGCCGCTATGATGTTGTGACACACGGATCGTGACGGCCCGGCACACACGTTCGCGCTGCTCGAGTAGGTGTTACGAAAACCGATCGCGTCGTTACGTGCCATTCGCGTCTGGTGCAGATACTCTGGTGCAGCGACTACGACGTCTGCGGACGGCAGTGGCATGAAGGTGCACGGCCGCAGCGACGGACCGCCGATCCGCCTCGGGGACCTGATACCCGGCAGCCTGTTGGCGAGCGTGCACGGCGATCTCCTCGTGTCCGACCCGGCGGTCCGCGACGGCGACGACGTGTACGAGGTGAACGCGACGGTCTTGGGAAGCGACCGCGTGGGCGGGTTTGATGCGACCGAGCCGCTGGAGTCGTGGATGTTACCGGAAACGGAGCTCGAGTTCCTCAGATGCATCGCGGGACGGTGAGCACATACATGTTCCGTCTTAAACAGGGCCGTCCCTAGGGCAGGGCGTGCGGGGCCCTCGCCCCGGGACCCGCGCTCTCACCACAGTTGGACAGGATTTATTTTATTAAGTTTAACCATATGACATGTCGCGTTATGAATTTATTTACTTATTCATATTGTTGTAAGTGCAGGGTACTAAATTTGTGAAGTATATTTGCGTACATTTGAGTTTCAAAATGCAACTGATGCGTGATAATGACATTTTCGATATTTAAGGCCCCGCAATTTCACTCAAGCCCCGCAAATCATCAGGACGGCCCTGGTCATAAACGTACGCGAGCGAATGTGAACTGGGCCCGCGGTTACCATTTTTGTTGTAAGCTCGGCCCGAGTGCTAATTTCAGGCAATCAAATAGGTCGACGGTAAACTCGGCCCGGACATTTAAGATAATAAAGAAAGGTCGGTTGTAAACTCGTCCCGATCATTTTGACCAATAAAATAAATAATAAGCACGACATAGTTTCTTCTTCTTTTGCCTCGCCTTCCTCCCAACTATTTGGGGTCGGCCTTCTTGTCCTACACCTCCACTTTACTCGGTCAATCACATCTCCTCTGCACACACCGACAGCCCTCATGTCATTCTCCAAAGTCTCCAACCATATCTTTTTTGGTCTTCCTCTTCCTCTTTTCCCTTCAACGTCCATCTTCATAACCACTCTTACTGCATTCGTTTCCTCTCGCCTCATCACATGCCCAAACCATCGCAACCTATTTTTTCTCATCTTGTCCACAATTGGCGCTACACCAACACTACCTCTCACGTATTCATTCCTTATTCTATCTTCTCTTGTCACTCCACTCAACCATCTAAGCATTCTCATTTCCGCAACACTCATACTTTGTTCTATTCTCCTGTTAACCGCCCAACACTCTGAACCATACAGCATAGTTGGTCTCACTATACTTTTATAAAATTTACCTTTCAGCCTCATTGGAATTCTCTTATTGCATAACACGCCCGATGCTTCTCTCCATTTCATCCACCCGCACTTAATCCTATGTCTTACATCCATGTCAAAGCCCCTGTCCTTTTGAACAAAAGATCCTAAATATTTAAAGCTCTCAACTTCACCTATCACATTTCCATCTATTGTCAGTTGTCTCCTCATTCCTTCAACTTCTTGGTCTCTTTGTCCAAAATCATACTCTATATACTCAGTTTTATTTCTACTAATTCTCAATCCCTTTTCTTCGAGGGCTAACCTCCACTTATTTACCCTATTATTGACAACTTCCAGGTTTTCTCCTACCAGAACTATATCATCATACACCATGGTATCTTACCCTGTATCTCCTTTGAAACCTCATCCATTACCACTGAGAACAGGTAGGGGCTCATCATACCTATTAAGCTTCGCTTTGCTTACCGCACTTTTCACTATTTTACATACATTTTTATACTCTATCCAATCTTCCCTCTTCCTGATTTTCTGCCATACCTTAAATGGCTTTTTCTTACTCGCTACTACTCTCTGAATCTCCTCATCCCACCACCACGTTTCCTTGTCTTCTGGTAAACTACTTTTTGTTTCACCAACAACCTCTTTTGCTATGTTCTTAACATATAAGTGGCCATCCTTCTCTATGATTTCAACTATGATTGATGGGATTATTGTTTGAATAATATTTTAAACTTGGTTTTATGATATGATAACGGTCCATAATATACTTCTTCATGACAAGTAATTAATTGTTGATGTAATAATAATTAATTTTATGATTTAATATTATTATCAATACAGTATTATCAATTATTATCATATTATATTACTATTTATTAAATACTATACACTTTGTGTAAACGCTAAAAGCTTAAGTAGTGCGAGGGCTGCATAGGAATTGCGTCCCGATATAAAAATTGTGATTTGTAGTATACTAATTGCGTCTCGATTATCTGATGTACTTTTGATAATCTCAATCAATAATCGATATGACAAAAATATACTTATATAAAAATTCGCAGTAGTAGTCAAGTAAAGAAAATAAGACGTTAAATATGTGAAAAACAAGAATTTTTTAGAAAGGAAATAATTAAATACGACGTGAACAAAATAACACGTTTCTATTTTATCAAAATTGTATCGTTCAAATTTTTACCGAACCATAAATAATACTATAATAATAGGTATATATATATATATAACTTGCACATATAACTTATATTTTTTACTATTTTTTTACTTATTTTTTTATTTTTATATTTAACGACGAAAACAATATTTTTAACCTACCTTTAGCAATATAATATTTAATTTATTTTATGTTGCTATTGACAGTCCTAAGTCTGTATTAAGTGAGAAGGAAAATAATGTATTTATATCGGACGCAATTAGTATAGTTGTTAAACATTATCGGGATGCAGTTCGTATGAAAAAGGGATTTTGGGACGCAATTCGTTTCCATCGAGTGCGAGTGCGAGTGTCGTGTGAACGCTCAACGCAAGTGCATGTACGAGTGTTCACTGCGAGTGACAAGTACTAAGCATCGTGTAAATCCAACGTCAATTCGACATTTGTCTGCAGATAATTATTTTCCCCTTTATTCGTGTATTAAATACAATTTCATAATTATAATTATTACAATCTTGTCAATTTATTTACTGTTCGAGTTAAAAGCTTATAATTATTACCTTCTTGTACGCAATTTAAGTTTTCTTTATAGTGACGATGCCAGTTACGTTGAACGTTTTATTTCGAATGCAGAGAAAAATCATTGGTTTGGCGAAAAGAGTTTATTTTTGGATTTAAATGTAGGCAAAACAATATTAAACAGACGAACTAAATTGGTGTTACATTGCAATTCCAGTAAGTTACTGATTTGATTATAATTACCTTATACATAGACGCATATCGTATATACTGCAAATTATTTGTTTTCACAAGAATCACGGGAAAAAACTTTAAATCACCGTGTTTTAAATGCGTCTAAACCGTTAAAGAGACCGGACTATGTATTGGATGAAAGGCCTTTCGTTAGTCAAAATCAAGTGCTAATACCAAACGGTATCCATATCATAATTTTACATTAAACAGCGTTACCAATTGAAACTCGTAATATTCTCTAAATGTTTCGTCTGCTAACGTTTAGGGAATGGCGAAGAATCAGCGCCGTGGATAAAATCAAGAACCAAACCGTACAATCCTAATGTGAATAAAGTACCAACATATGCAGGTAAATCCATGATGCCCAAAGTGAACAATTTTCTATGGAGTATTCAATCAGTGCATGATTAGGCAATGTTGTATTATTTGTATAGTGTTTTAGGTACTTATATTCCTGAAAAATGTCAAGCGTATTTACAGTTATCATGTCATCAACTGAACACCATTATTGTAATTATTTATTGTAGTAGACTGCAATGGTAATAGTAGTAATAATTCTTAGTATCAGTGTGGTTTGATGATTTTTTCGGGGCACTATAACATTTATTTAATATGTTTTTACTTACAACTATATATATAGTTTTTTTCTTCTTATCCCCAATCCTTTGTTCAGTAAACATTCCATATCATACAATTATATTATTATATTTGTTAATAGTTGTCTGTGTGTCCAAGCGCAATATTATAATTAATTAATTATAATTAATAATATCTAATAATAACCTGTATGTCCTATGATTGAAGTACAATATAAAAATGTAGCCCCGCACATACACATGCAAATAACTAAATTATACGGTTTCCTCTCAAACAATCCCGTGTTGTTTACTGCGTTCATAATATTAATGTTCAAATAATTCCCATTAAAATCATATTTCAATATAAAATTAAAATATGTAAATTTTATATACATATAGAGTATATTCCGTAATAAATATATGTTTACGTTAACTTTATTAGCGTTCCATGAATGAGTATGTATTTGTATTATTTATCCTAAAAATAAAACTAAAATATTATGGATAAGACTGTGTTTAATTTAATTTTACAGTTAAAAATTTATGAATCTTTTAACGTATCTAATTCTTCGTTGTTAATTGTGTAACTTTCACATTTACATTCACATTTATAGAAAATACAAGTTATAATTCCGAAAATATATGCAGACCAGTTAGGTTGACCGATTTTATTATTACCTCGGTAACATTTAATCAAATCATACTTCAAACTTGCTACTTCTGTTTAAGAAATCGAAAGTACATTCGCAGTATTGTATATTATAACTCTAGACCACCGTATTGTTTGTAAGATAAAAATTAGTAAACAATACCATTGCTATGGTTGATCAGAACAAGTGGGATGAGCGTAATTTCTTTCACCCAACAATGACCTTCCTCATTTTGCTCTCGTTTTTTTTCAATCAAATTTGATGAAAAGTTTCCTCTTTTCGTCTAAAAGTATTTCTAGAGTTTCACGTTTGATATTTCGCAAAACATTGTTTCAAAATTAATATAATAAAACCAATTAGCACAAACCGGAGAGCACCTCTCCGATAATGTATTGTGTTTGAGTATATCAAATAATTATTATGTAACATTTGTAAGTATTAGTTATGAATTGCTATAATATCGTTAATATAATGTTTATGTTACGTTTTTTTTTCGGTAACAATATTGTAATACGTGATTAATATATTGAACTAAATGCTACAGACTTTATAAACTCATACCGTGCGTACTCTCCTCCATTAAACTGTTGGATTTTATCTTCGATTTTTAACTGACGTTTTCTTATTTTCTTATCCCTTGGTAAATGTACGCTATATAATTTAATACAAACATATGTATATTATATAGCATATGATATAACGCATTGTTTTATCGATATACTTATAAATTCTGATACAAAATATTTATTATATGAAAACAGTACACAGGCGGTTATTTGAATATGCAATTATTCTACACTCGAGTTAATATAGGAGGATTCATACGAATAAATATAATTATGTTTTATTGATCCCAATGATTAACTGATCCACAGAAATTCCAGCCGATCAACGACATAACGGAAATCGACCGGCACCTACAATGCAGCAACATCAGCAGCAGCAAAGCGGTATTTTTTATCCACCGTTTCCCAGGCCAATGTGGGTGTACCATCCGCCTCCTATGGCCGTCGTGCCTTGCCTACCCGGTTTCGTGTATCAACAACAACCGTGGCAGAACAAATTCTACCAGCCTTTACCGATGCATCCATTTCCACAACCGCTGCAGCCACCGCCACCGCCGCCGCCACAGCCGCTTTACTTCCTCTGGCACCCCATTAATAATACCCAATTACCGCCAGTCGTTACCGCCGAACAGTAAGAACATATACATATATATATAAGTGTGAAATGGTATTTTTTCTTTTTTGGTCGCAAATAATTTCCAAAACAACTCATTCGATTGTCAAATGTTTTTTTTTTTCAAATGAACAGATTGTATTGCGAAAAAGGTTTTATGCCCGACTCCAATTATCCGGGTTAATCGAGTAATTATTCATAATTCGCTCAATGCCCACGGTTTCTCGCCTCACGTTGCTGCGCATGTATAAAAAATACCTAATAAAAATGCAGACGAGTTTACGCTTTTCCACCGTCAATTTCCCTGTTGAATTTCCGAATCCTCTGAACCCATCCGGACTTTCCTCATATTAGCTAAAATAATAATCGATGTATTTCGATTGTCTTAATACGCAATTTGTATGCAATATTGTGTAACGGCATAAGATAAAATCCTTTGAAACAGTACCTGGGTTGAAGCTAACATTTTACTCGTAACTGGCTATGCGAAAGATGATTTTGTTTTTATTCCAAGAAGAATTTTTATGATAACAACGGACGATCCTTTCGAATTTAAACATTTCCATTATCTCGTTAGCTTTTCAGTAACTATTAATAAAGCACAAGGTCAAACATTAAAATTGGCAAGAATCTTTAACTCGGAGTGAAGCAAGACTCATTGTCAACTTTACGTTGCATGTTCAAGAGTTAAAATATTAAAACACAAAAAACAATTATCGTATTTATGAATCTAAACAAAAAACTAACAATATTGTATACCGAGAAGTGTTGAAGTTTTGTATTAGGTGTATGTACCAAAAATTATATGAATTCATAAAACTATTATCAACACCTGTACGGAGTGTTTTCTTTTAGCTTTAGGGTAAAATGAAAATGTGTTTATTAATTTATATTAAAATAAGCAGGAAATATTTGTAAATGCTTTTAATTAATTACTATTGTTCGCTTATGTATTATATTAACTTAAGTTAATTGTACCATATGTGTTAATTTCATTTATATTGTTAACTATTAGGAATTGTTTTATTTAAATTGTATTTAATAATTTTGATGATAGGATATATTTAATTATTAGTTTTATAGAATCTTAACATTTGTTGAATGATGTGAAAATATATTTAGGAAGCTCATAGTTATTATTATAATTAGGCATTCGGTTAGTTTGAGTTTGATACTTTGTAGGACTCCACATGTTTGGCATATTGGAAATTTCTTTTTATTTAAGGTAGTTGTGTGTGTTTTTGTATGGCCAGATTATATATTTGATAAATTTATCTAGTTGTATGTTTTTTTTTTCATCTTAAATAAACAATAGATTACTAAAACAAATTTAACCTAAATAAGATAAAATATAAAAAGTTATTACTCATTGATTGTTTATTTAGGTAATCTCTACATTGATTATAATTATACTTATACATGTATATGTTCATTAATAAAGTACTATTTAATTCTTTTTAAAAAAAGAACTAGACTAAATTGAAGATCTATTATAACTGATTATTTTTAAAAATTAATAAAACATTGACTAATTTTAAACAGTTATATTACTTTTTATTTATTTGCATTTTCTTACTAACATATCACATTAATGTATAATTATATGTTAAGATAATACTGAAAATAATTTTCTTCTAGAAAATAATAATTAATAACATTAAATTAAGAATTTATTAATATTTTAATAGTGATTATATTTGCAGTCAGAAAATCAATTATTCACATACTCATGATCAACAAGAACACTATGAGAAGAACGATTTTGTTAACGATGAATGTATTAACAAAATTATTTCAACCATTGGTAATCCTCAGTTTTCATAATATAATCCATGGGTTCTCAACCTTTTGAGGTAATGCCCCCTTTCATAATATTTTATAATATCACGCCCCCTTTTTCATAGTAAAATTTAATTATGTTTAATACATGTATATATATTTTGTTTATTTGTTTATATGTGTTGTTGTCTTTTAAAAATGTTCACGCCTCCCTAGGGGGGCGCGCCCCCTAGGTTGAGAACCGCTGATATAATCCAATAATGATGAACAACAATATTGTACTTCGATACCGATATCAATTTGTTACATTTTATATTTTCTATGATATGAAATCTTTTTTTTTAATACAAAAATGTCAAAAGAAAATCCGTTAACTTATGATTTAGTAATGTATTGTTTTATTGTTTTTAGTTGTATAAATGATATCGATGTATCGTTTTTCGATACTGCAATACGATATTGATAATTTAAAATATATCGTTGTGTAACACTACAATCAAATATTATGTTTGGTTTATAATATATGTGGTCTTATATGGTTTAAATAATAATTAATTACTTTAATCAACTGTTTTCGTAGAAACAAAGGATAAATATGCACTTAGAAGTTTTTTGTCACTATTAAAAAGTGTTTACCCGAAAAAGCTTGAAGAGTTCAATAAAATTATGAATTTGATGGATTATATAAATTCACATGCACCTATGTAATTGAAGTTTAAAAATATTGTAACTTTACTTATGAATAATACAAGTATACATTTATTTAAAATCATCCTTTAGCATTTTGTAACATTATTGTATGAACGCATGAACGAAATTTATGATGTTGTCTTATAGTAAAACAAAATTTGTTGTATACTACACGAATATTTGTGTTGTATAATTAAAGTAAAATTTTTGGAATTTTCCTTTTTTTTCTCAAGTAGTATTCGAACTTTGAGATTATTCCCAAAAGCTACTTAATTCTGTATACCATTCATTCTCTTAAGGTTGTTCGGCCATTATAACAGCGATTTTTCAATTTTTTCACATTATATTTTTAAATTAAAATTTTTAAATAATATACATTTTATAATAAGGAATACCCTGATAACATGTATATATTAATAACCCTCTGTGTTACAGATAAAATGATCAGTATTTAGCCTTTTATTTTATCATTATTTTAAATAGATAATACATTTTATATATTAAATATTAATAATAATAAAAATAATAATAGACTTTCCGAGATTAACTGTAGGATAGGCTAGTGGCTATCTGGACAGAACCAGAGATTGAGCTGGGAATTTTTTTTAAAGCAGCCCAAAAACTAATAATTGGTTATAACTATTATAATATTTCAAAAATTATGTTATAATACCACACATTTTTTCAGTTAAATATTTAAAACATAAGACATAATATAATTACGAAGCGAAAATTATTTATTGGCTATTTTATTAAGAAATTAATAACTTATTCAAAGTGCCAAGTGGTAAATAAAGTTTTAATAATTATTATATTCCCAACGATGAATATGATAAAATCAACAAAGAACCCAGAATATATTAAACTGCTATTAAATTCATGAGTCATTCCACATTGATATTTGAAATAAAACTTTAATATTAATATTTATTGACACATTTTGACATTTTATGTCTTTTCTTTGGCACATAGAATCGAAAAGCGTTACCGAAAAAAGCGTTACATATCATTCCTTAGCAACACCCCTTAGCAACCGTCTCCTAGCAACATTCCAATACTTGTTTTCGTAGATTTGATAACGTCTGCAGTTCCCTCTGTAGCATTTATACTCGTTATTTATACCGCGTTATGATCAGTCTATGACAAATTGTGGTTCGAGATAGACGTCTGTCCGACACCTGTCATCGTGTTACTTCCTTCGCTCGAGTGTTAGTTTCTCTAATCGTACATTGTTAGGTTAGGGAGCGAAGACGGGTGAGTTCATTGAATTCTTAAATTACGTAATTTAATAATTAACCGAATCGCCGCCCGTCGCCATCAACACGCAATTACACGGCACCGGCCGTCGCCACCGCCGTCAAACACCGACCGTAAACTGGATGCTCGGGACCGGGGTCCGACCGCCGAAAAGGGAAACCGAAAGTGCGAGTACTCCCACGGAAAACGCCGCCGCGCACCAACCGTTAGGCACTTAGTCACCGGACCACCTCCCCTACACTCAGGGACCCAAACCCCACCGACCCTCAAAAATCCCCCCCCTTAACTTTAAAACCTCAATAACTCCACAACCAAAGGTCCTACAGCTCCCAAACCAATTCCACAGACCTTTAGGGAACCCCTTCAACAAAGTCTACCCCCAATTTTTTTTTTCTCTAATCGTACATTGTAATTCAATATGAATTCGGATGAGTTCCATAAGTTTATTATCATGCCTTTCTCGTCACACACAACTGTCGAAGAAATGTATGATCAATTCATGCGAACGCGAACTTCCAATAGATCGAACGGCGAAATAAACATTGAACCTCAACAGCAAAAACGGAAAGCTACGAAAACAAACGCTGAAAGACAACGTGAATACCGTCTCCGGAAGAAATTTAAAACGAGTATGAACGCTGCAGAGGACGCTGCAGACGTTATCAAATCTACGAAAACAAATGCTGAAAAACAACGTGAATACCGTCTCCGGAAGAAACTTCGAACGAGTATGAAAAGACATAAAATGTGTTACTTCATTGCAAACTCGTATACAATTTGATTTCTTTTTAATATTTATCAACATTTAAAAAACTTTATACTAATACACAATAATAAAAAATAAACGAAAGTTATTAATAAATATTATTAGGTAGGTTTGTATAATGTACACCATATTATTTATATACTAATTAATAGTACTTTGTAATAATAACTGAACTTAAATTGAACTGTATCACACCTGATTTCGTGAAAAAATGCCACCGTTAAATTTTAAAAATTGTCCGTGCAACAAGAGGATTACTATAGTGATCATTAGGGCCCGAAATAAAATAGCCAAAATAAGATGCTAATATTCTCTTAAAAAGTTGAAAATATTCTTCCAATATTCTTTAAAAATCATAATAAAATATGCAAAAAATATGTTTTTTTATTAATATATTCTCTTGAAATAAAAATATTCATTTATATGAGAAATAATACAAAAAAGAACCGGATGGGCCTCGCTCTGCTGTACACTTGGGGATGAAGTGCGACTCTTCATAGGATAGGGCATTATAATGGATTTGTTAAATTTGAATTCAATGATAGGTATACCTATCATTGAATTCAAATTTAAAATAAATAAATAATAAATTTATTTATGATATATCATTGTATACGAAAAACGATTCTGAAAGGAGATGATATGTTTGTCTAGAATATAATACAATGTTATTTATAAATATTGTAATAAGTAAATTTTATTTTTAAACGAAAAATTTAGAAAAATTTAAAATTTAAATTGTCTATAAATAAGTCAAAATATGTCAAAATACTTTGAAAACTTAACCATGTATAGAGAACGTCAATATAAAGATTTGGTGAATATTTCAAGTTGTTGCGATTTTTGGTTTCGCAATACCAATCTTAACAGCTGGTAGAAATTTCAAAAATCTGCGACTTATACTTTTTGTATTATAACAAATATTTAAAATCGTTTGAGAATAAATCGCTGTTTCATGCAATTTCGTAAATATTTAAATTTCAAACAGTCATACAATTTTTTCCTCTTAGTCCGGTA